>CM077191.1:24593862-24746362 GCA_039654105.1 Coreius guichenoti
TTACTTGCATGTTGTGGCACTACAGTTGGGTCCATATCTTACAGTAAAAGTTTGCAACGCCTGCACCAAAATGCGACTGATTTACCAAAGAATCCAACGAATAATGCTCTACTGAGACATTCACATAGAAACGAGTCGTCTTCAGAGCTTGGTTTCAATAAAAGCTGTTTTTGGACTAACAAGGAAGTTTTGAGTTCTGAAGCTTACAGGATGTTTTTATAGCACAATGTCATCTTACAATCAAAAGATCAAGGAAAATTAGATTTCTCAATTCATGACCCCTTTAATATTATGTAACAAACATCCAAAGTTTACAATGATGTAGTTGTATTACATTCCACTAGGTGGCAGACAAATCCCACTAATGTATTTCGTTCTGACACTGTAAATTGCAGAGTGGGTATCTTACTGCGCATGATGATCACAAGGAATTAAAGCATCTTAAGTGATGCTTAACTATAATTGCAGACCGGTTAGATGCAACACAGCATTTCGTAACAAAACCCGGGATGACGTTTCCGTGTGCGGTTGCATGGCCGATGATGCCTCGGTGCTCCTTGACTCTCTCAGATTTGTTTACAGCTCTTTCACCTACTTAAAATCCAACATCTCGTGCCTTTATTGATGACGTTTGTTAAACGTCACTAAAAATACAGCCGTAATTATTGCATTGCTGCGGTGTAATACGAAACAGGCAGTCAGACTGTTAATAATGGGTCTAATCGGAGTCCACACAAGAAAAGAGGACAAAGTCTGCTTTGTTTTCTGTAGAACCTCAGGGCGTACATCTAAGGCAGTGACGGTGGAGCCTTGTTCCTCAGTTATTATTCCGCCAGTATGTGTTCCAAACCACACACGTTTGTAATTGGGATATGTTATCACTTGCGCAAGTGCTCAGGGGAAGTTTTTTTTTTTTACCTGCTCTTACTCCTTTGTTTTTACAGACTGTTTTGTGATCTTAAGTGTCTTAATCTGCACCAGGCATCCTTGTCACCTGAATCTAAACATTGTTTTGCCTGTGCAATCAAAGGAAGAGGTTTTCTTTTTCTTGTTTTTTAATCGTTGCACATCAAGAAGTGTTTTGTCTCCTCTAGAGCTGCGTTTGACACCGTCCCATCGCAAACAGTATGCAAGTAGACAAAGCAACAGAGATATCATTAAAACATTAAAGACATCCCCCTCTTCACTTTCTACTTTTCAAAGATACCCTCCACTTTGGCAAAGACTTGTTTTGCTTGAAACCAACCTGGTTTGCATAGTGATTATCAGAGCCAAAGAATTTCAAAGCACTTGTTTTTGTGAAAGCGGGCCTCTTTACAAAGTGTTTGTACTTGCAGGATTTGTTTAACCTCGTTTATTTACCAACCTATGTGCCTTTTAAGTATTTGATCCATCATCAACATTTGATCTTTCATCTTTTTATTGACATTTTCTTCTAAATAATTTAATTTTAATGATCTTAGTTCATTAAAGCTATTTGTTCACTCTCTTGCCGCCTTTATAGTCCCAGTGGTGTGAATGTAACCTAGAGGTCACCGGCTAACAAAAGATCCCCCCTTTTTTTGGATTTCCTCAAAATTTGGAGTGTTTTGTCCCGCTACCTCTGAGTCACCTACTTGGAAAGCCTCTGAAATAGGCAGTGTGAGTGCACATGTTTAGGGATGAGCGTGGACTGTTTATGTGTGAAGGGTGGGGCGCAGCTAAAACTCACAGTAGGAGGAGAGGATTGAACAACAAGGAGGTCTCTATCTTTATAAGATGTCAGTGCTTACAAAAGATAAGCCACACAGGCACAAGACACTGTTTACATCTGCTGAAGGTCATGACCTTGTTGCCCAGTGCTTCATTTAATTGATTCTGTGGAGTGGAACTAACAAACTTAATCCAAATAGACTAAAAGTTTACAGAATAGATTAAGTGATTATTTAAACTATAATTAAATGGCATGTCACTCTTCACAATTTGATTCTTCATTTTTTTTTTTTTTGGTCAGCTGGTCCCCTCTGGCCTAAAAATGTAACATTTGAATTTAACAAACTTTTATTTTAAGGGCCCGAGCACCATCGGTGCGAGGACCCTATTGGAATTGCTCTGTTTATTGTTAGTTAGTGTTTTATCTTGGTGTGTGTGTGTGTGTGTGTGTGTGTGTGTTTATGTATGTGTTTACATAATATATGTGTGTGTACTGTGTATAATTATTATGTATATATAAATACACACACATGCATGTATATATTTAAGATAGAAATGTTTATTTATATATAAAATATTTATATTTATATATAATATAAATGATATACATATACAGTACATACATGCAAATATTTCTTAAATACATGTATGTGTGTATATTCAATTCTACATAATTATCTATCTATATCTATCATTACATTTTCTTCAACTCACTATCCCCTGCAGTTCCCCCATGAACCCCCAGGGGTTCCCAAACTCTGCTTTATATGATAGATGAAGTGAAAAATTACACAAAATTAAGGAAAATACGTTGCAGGAATATTTTGCACGTCAAACTTGAACCTGGCTCAATGTGGTGTTTTTTTTTTCCTGCCTTCCAAGATGAACTTTTAGAGATGTGGCCTAGTGGTTTGAATACATTTTCCAGCTGTGCTGCTCATGTGGGAGATGTGGGGTCGATTCCAGGTGGCGTCATGTCCCAATCTTCCTCAAAATGCCTAAAAAAGAGGTTGATGCACAACTCAATCTTGTCACCTAACTCCTGCACATTAAAGGGTTAGTTCACCCAAAAATGAAAATTCTGTCATTAAAGGGGACATAACACACACAGTTTCTGCCAATCTCATGTTAATCTTGAGTACCTATAGAGTAGTATTACATCTTTCATATCTCAGAAGAGTCTTTAGTTTTATCAGATTTATAAACAGATACAGCTGTACCGCTTCACAGTCAAGCTCCTGAAGGCGCGCCGTGACCCGTGGCGTAACCCGAGCAAAGCTTGTTGATGGCTGTGCTCTTGCTCTCGCTCTGGTTGATGTGTGCACGCGCTCATCCGGGAGAATTGCCCATACAAGGAATTCCGCCCTTTATGACGTCATACAGGGCCATACTCTAAACAAAACTTTCTGAAACTTATACGAAGCCTGAAGGAGTGTATTTGGCACAGAAATACTCCGTCATACAACCAACTCGTTTTTTGAAACTTTGGCCTTGTTTAACATGAGAATCCAACTCTTTAACAGTGTAAATAAGTCAGATTGCATGAAATAGCATTGGACATCCCCGTTAATCACTCACCCTCATGTCGTTCCAAACCTGTAAGACCTTTGTTCATCTTCGGAACACAAATGAAGATATTTTTGATGAAATCGGAGAGCTTTCTGAACCAGCCACAGGCAGCAAAGTCATTGCAACTTTCGAGGCCCAGAAAGGTAGTAAAGACATTGTTAAAATAGTCCATGTGACTACAGTGGTTCAACCTTAATGTTATGAAGCGACTAGAATAATTTTTGTGCACAAAAACAAAACAAAACTAACGACTTTATTCAACAATTTCTTCTCCGAAGATGAACGAAGGTCTTACGGGTTTGGAACAACATGAGGGTGAGTAATTAATAACTGAATTTTCATTTTTGGGTGAACTAACCCTTTAACATTCGGCTTTAATTCGCTCCAGCCGTATACAGCAATAGAAGTAAATAGGGAAGCAAAGGTCCTTCCTGTTGGCAGAGTGGTCGAGGTCACAAGGGGGGCAAAATTGAAAAAGATCTCAGATTCTCCACTCCAAAATCTCAGAGAGCACTTAGGTCTACTAACTATTCATCTCACTATGGCTCGAGTGCTCTGCTTTCTAGGAATCGCCTCTCTCTTATTTTCACACAGACAAATGTGCACTTGTACGCTTCTCCTCTCTCACATAAATTACGTGGCCAAAACTCCACTCCACTTCATTGAAATCTGGGCATCACCCGCTGGTGCTGACTCTGAGAGATGTGTGTATGATACTCTTTCCGAAAGAGCATCTGTTTGTTGGGTTTCTTGGAAACAAAAGAAAAAAATCAGTGCTTATTACATGGACTGACATGTGGACAAACATCCTTGTTTTTCAAAGCAGTTCAGAATGTTCTGCCTGTTAGCTCCAACGTCATTTTTTTCTGAATGGTTCTTGTTGGGTTTTCAGTAAGTGAAAGCATAATGATACAATTTAGTTTTGTTTGTTCATGAAATGAAAGCATGTCACAAAATGCTTTTCACGTCATTTTAGTCCTCGGAAAACAGAACGTTTCAAACTTAAACTAGGGCTTCTCATCCTTGAGGTCACGAGAGATGTAGATGAACATAATGTGCCATGTGTGAGATCCTAAAACGTTGTAGTGCATTTCATGTTATTTCAGTCCTTGGAAAAATTGAACATTCAAAGTTAAACTAGGGGTTCTCAACCCTTCGGTCACCAGAGATGCAGAGGTGGGCTAGGGTTGTGGGGTCACAGGAATTTTGTAACTTAAAAAGATGGATTGTGAACCAAAAAAGGTATGAAATGCTTCCATATGACATGCATTCTAGGGTTGAACTTCAGAAAGACACAGAGTTTCATATTTTGTTCTCTTACTCCATGCCAACTCTGAACCTCTGTCCATTTCAATTTTCTTCAAGAATGACCAAGTTTGATGTCAGAAATTATCTAGAGAAGATCTACAGCGTTCCTGTTGCAGCTGTACGCACAAGGATCCAATACTGTGAGTAAATCTTTGTTTTGTCATTATATTTGATTAAAGGCACAATATGTATGATTTTTGGATTAAAATATCCAAAAACCACTAGAACAATGTTATATATTTTGTCGACTTGTGTACTTACATTATCCCAAATGTTTCCAAGAATGTTTAAATCCAGAGAAATAAGCAATTTTAACCAGGACACGGACCGTGTCCGTGCGTCACCTATCAATGGTTACCCTCGATTTCCATATTACGTGTTTTATTAGAAGGTGAGAAACTGTTTGGATACATTCATCGACAGAAAACTAATCATTGTTATATAGCTCAACACAGTTAGTCTTGTTGTTTAAATCTCGTTTTCTTGATTTACCGCGAGTACCATGTTTTACCATGCCTAATATCGATCTAGCTCACTGCAGTGTGCAACAAGTGTCTCATAGTAGCCGCCAAGCGAACGCACAGAGTAGCATTATAACATAACTTTCAACACACTCAAATGTATCTAATATGATAAAACAGCACTGCGTTACCCCACGTACGTTTGACCGGAAGAAGCACAAGCGTTTGTCTGTGGCATAATAAAAGCAGTATAATACTGAATAATTGAATAAGCGACCTCTAGCTGCAAAAAATTACATATTGTGGCTTTAAGAATGTTTAATTAATTTACAGAGCGATGACAGATGTTCACGGTTTATCCCGTCTTTATACGCAGACATTTACAAGTAAACCATTTCTTGCTGATGTTTTGAAAAGTGTAACTCTGTGGCGCTATATAGATAAATTGATTTTTGGGGGGAAAAAATATATATCTATATTTTATGAAAATATATTTTCTCTTCCATTTGGAGACACCAGCAGCAATATTTTAAATTTAAAAAGATGCACTTACAGTTGCGTCATGTCTCATGTCTTTTTAGTGTCTTGCTCCACAATTGTTAAATTTTTAAGACAGCTCGATGAATAAAAAAACAGAAAGTGTCAAGACCCCTGCATTCTGTTCCATCCTCCAGTTTGTTCCAGCCAGCTGTTTTTGAATGCAAGAGCACGTCCTGTGAGCACCCCCTCACTATTTTGCACTTCTGCTCACTCTGTTTTGTTGTCTACGCATGCTAAACTCAGCTGATAGTGTAAATGCTACAGTAATGTGTCTGTCAACTAGTCTGAACCTTATGAAGGCCTTATACAATAATTCACCGATGTTCTGTGTTTGTCACTTGTGTTGTGCGCCTGGGGTGGTCGGTCACCTAGATAGGGGTGAAGCTTATGTAAGTCAATGAGAATGGTCAATACTGACAAGATGTTTTGGAGATACTTGACAGCATTTGAATTATATGCATAAACATACTGCTAATTCAGGGAATTGTGTTTTCGGGTAAAGTGGGAGACGCTGAGGGAGGGAAGGAGAGGGAAAGGAAAGAAGGAGTGGTTTGCGTGATTCCACACACAGCTGCTTATCTCTCTGTCCATTGCTGTAGTGGTCCGATCAACAGTTGTCCTAGGATGCCCTGCCCTGTTTATTTCTTCACAAAGTTAGCCAGAAGTGTTACACAACCCTGTGTGTGTGTGTGTGTGTGTGTGTGTGTGTGTGTGTGTGTGTGTGTGTGTGTGTGTTTTTAACAGTCATGATTAAAGTAGTAGTTCACCCAAAAACTTTCGGCATTTAGTTATTCACCATCATGCCATTCCAAAGACACACCAAAGACATCATGGCTGTCAAGCTCCAAAAATGAAAAAAATAAATTCAGCATAAAAGTTGTCCATATGACTTGTGATGTCCCAAAGCTATGTGATAGCTTTGTGTGGGAATCAGACATATGCTGCGTTCACTATGTCGTAACTACCGTAATTTTGAGATGACGCGTGACGTTTTACTCTGAGCTGTTCACATCGTTGGACTGGGAATTATGCGTGAACACCATCAACGCCTAAATGTACAGAGGTCATGTGGTACACGTAGAACCTCTAGAACATTCCTAGCTTTTAAATTATAATTACTATCTCTACGAGGACGTGAATGCTTTTTACAAGTTGAAATCTTATAATCACCGTACAACATCAAATCAGATCAAATCACCTTTATTTATATAGCGCTTTTTACAATGCCAATTGTTTCAAAGCAGCTTCACAGTGGTAACAGGAAAATAATGCAACAGAATTTGATTCGGCTGTACAGCCGCTCTGGTGAAAACGGTGATGTCATCCAGCTCATTTCAATTATCATATAGTGTCAATGCGGGCAGATCAGTAATATAGTTGAAATTTAAGTGTCCCCAACTGAGCAAACCAAAAGCCAAAGGTGACGGTGGCAAGGAACCAAAACTCCTTCAGGGCCAGAATGGAGAAAAAAACCTTGGGAGAAACCAGGCTCAGTCGGGGTGCCAGTTCTCCTCTGGCCGACGAACAAATAGTGTATGATTATGATTCTGGCAACATTACAGGTCAGAAGTTATATTAGATCAATAGATATTCATAAGATTATTCGAAAGATTGGAGTCGTCACGCCGGGGACGGGTTTAATGAGGATGTTGTGTCGATGCGGCATTTACAGGGGGGAGTTTAATTGACACAGTCTCTACAGACACTTCAGGGATGCGTTCGTCATGTCCAGGCTAAGGTCCACCATCTGGTCCGGATACGGCCCGGATCCGGCCGACTGCAGTAAACCTCGGGATAAACAGAGAGACTAACATTAGCGTAGATGCCATTCTTCTTATGATGTAACGAGTACATCAGGTGTTATGGGAAGTGTTCCCGGTTCTGGCTGACCTAGTTAATGCAGCCTAAAACAATCATTTAACTGATTTGAATAATATAAATTAAAAATGTTTTATGTGTATGCCATAGTAAAGAGATGTGTTTTTAGTCTAGATTTAAACTGACAGAGTGTGTCTGCTTCCCGAACAATGCTAGGAAGACTGTTCCAGAGTTTAGGTGCTAAATAGGAAAAGGATCGACCGCCTGCTGTTGATTTTGATGTTCTAGGTATTATCAACTGGCCAGAATTTTGAGACCGCAATAGACGTGATGGAGTATAATGCGTTAAGAGCTCGCTCAAGTACTGGGGAGCTAAACCATTTAGTGCTTTGTAAGTAATCAGCAAGATTTTAAAATGTATACGATGTTTAATAGGGAGCCAATGCAGTGTTGCCAGAACCGGGCTAATATGGTCATACTTCCTGGTTCTAGTAAGAACTCTAGCTGCTGCGTTTTGGACAAGCTGCAGTTTATTTATTAAGCGAGCAGGGCAACCACCCAGTAGAGCATTACAATAATCTAGCCTTGAGGTCATGAACGCATGAACTAACTGTTCAGCATTTTGTATTGAAAGCATGTGCCGTAATTTAGATATATTTTTAAGATGGTAGAATGCAGTTTTACAGATGCTAGAAACGTGGCTTTCAAATGAGAGATTGGTATCAAAGAGCACACCCAGGTTCCTAACTGACGACGAGGACTTGACAGAGCAGCCATCGAGTGTTAGACAGTATTCTAGGTTACTACTTGTGGAGGTTTTTTTGTCCAGTGATTAAAAATTCATTTTTTTCTGAATTAAGTTGCAGGAAATTACTAGTCATCCAATTTTTTATATCAGCTATGCATTCCGTTAATCTTGTGAATTGGTTAGTTTCGTCAGGGCGTGAAGAAATATAGAGCTGAGTATCGTCAGCATAACAATGAAAACTAACGGCATGCTTCCTAATAATATCTCCCAGTGGTAGCATGTACAGGGTGAAAAGCAACGGAGCCCTGCGGTACTCCATACTGAACTTGTGATCGGTGTGACATCTCTTCATTTACTGCTACAAACTGATAACGGTCAGATAAGTATGATTTAAACCATGCCAATGAAATTCCACTAATGCCAACATAATTTTCGAGTCTATTCAAAAGAATGTTGTGGTCGATAGTATCGAATGCAGCGCTAAGATCGAGTAACACTAACAGAGAGATACAACCACGATCGGATGATAAGAGTAAATCATTTGTAACTCTAATGAGAGCAGCCTCAGTACTATGATACGGTCTAAATCCTGACTGGAAATCCTCACAGATACCATTTCTTTCTAAAAAGGAGCATAATTGTGAGGACACTGCCTTTTCTAGTATTTTTGACAGAAAGGGTAGATTTGAGATTGGCCTGTAATTGACTAATTCTGTAGGATCAAGTTGCGGTTTTTTAATAAGTGGTTTAATAATAGCCAACTTAAAAGTTTTTGGTACATATCCTAATGTCAAGGATGAATTAATGATATTAAGAAGAGGTTTTATGACCTCTGGAAGCATCTCTTTTAGTAGTTTAGTCGGTATAGGGTCGAGCATACATGTTGTTGATTTTGATGATTTAACGATTTTAGCCAATTCTTCTTCTCCTATAGCAGTGAATGAATGTAATTTTCCCTCAGTGACACTACAATGCACTGTCTGATGTGATACTGTAGTAGACGGCTGCATGGTTATAATTGGTTTCCTAATATTATCAATCTTACAAGTAAAGAAGTTCATAAAGTCATTACTGCTGTGCTGTTTACAAACATCAGAAGTTAAAGCTTTATCTTTGGTTAATTTAGCCACTGTATTGAATAAATACCTAGGGTTGTGTTTGTTTTCTTCTAAGAGAGTGGAGAAATAAGCAGATCTAGCAGTTTTTAGGGCCTTTCTGTATGCAATCATGCTCTCTTTCCACGAAACAACATGGTTTGAACGCACCTTTAAAATTTACAACTCTATCTTCCAATGAAATGTCAGACTTCCAGTAGGGATGTGATGGTGAGGAAATTTTCCAACCGGTTAATAGACGTGTGACAACACCGGTAATACCGGTATCACCGGGTTGGGGGTTGGGGTGGGGTACGCTGGAATTTTCCCCTCTTTTCCACCTCCCTTTTAAATCACTTATGAATGCCCGGGCGGCCGTGCGCATTGTACTTTCGCATTAGAATTAGCGGCAATTCAGGGGTGGCAATTGCTTTCAATGGTGGGTTCATGATTATTTTTAATCAAAAACAAAGTAGTACAATGACAAACGCGCTTAAATTAGGCATAGAACTTGTATTAACAAAACAAATAACGGCAGCCTCATTCTTGTGGTGCACTTGAAGGGGTGTGTGTAAATTAGAAGTGTTTCCTCCGGATGCTGCCACCTTCATCAGGCAAAGTTTACAGATTGCCTCATTAATGTTTGCAGGTTCCCTATTAGCATTGGGTTTAAATGCTTACGTTGAAAGAACTGTAGCACCAGATCATCAAATGGGACTAAATTAGAAGTACCTGGGGTACACTCAGAACTCGGAAAATCAGCTTTCTCTTATTATGCTCCATGGCTGTGGAATGAATTTCAAGCTATTATCCCACTGGAAACAATTCCTTCTTTGAATATGTTTAAAAATGTATTGCAGTTTAAAATGAATGAATCATGTTGCTGCTTTAATTAATTTGTTGATTTATGATGAATGTTTTTGGTTTGACTATTTAGAATTTGTCTTGTGTGTTATATGTTTATGTGAAATTTTACTGCGGCCATCTTGGCCAGGACTCCCTGGATGAAGAGATTTCTTTTAATCTCATTGGTACCTTCCTGGAAAAATAAAGGATAAATAAAATCGAATTATTGCCAAATAGGCGCTTTTACATTTCGATTTGAAACCAAATCTTCCTCTGTCGTCTTGTCAGTCAGCTCACCTCACTCTCATCATGTGATGAATGAAATCTGACTCCTGCTGCTGATCTGTGCTGCGACTCTCGTTCGGCTCACGCTGCATTGATCAGACGCTTTCAGTTTTTAATTGTAGTGTCTGTTCTCTAACTGAACTAAATACTTTTTATTACTATAAAAAATCTAAACGACGGGCGGTGATGTAATCGGTGTGCGGCTGAACACTGTGTAACACCAGTAACACTGACTATCGCAGCAAGCCTAACTTCCAGCGTTGTATACTGGATACTGCAATCATTTAGTTTGCTTAAACCTCACCGCTTACTTACAATGCAAGCTCACATTCAGATCTGCCTCCATCCAAACAATTCAATAGACACAATAATGAGTGTACATCACAATACAGAAGATCTGTCACTACTTTCGTTTCAACGTGAAGTCACTATCAACTGTTTTTCCTTAAACAGATTGAGTTTTAACGATTTAATCGATAAAAGAAGTCATTTTACATGACAATACACATTTATTAGGCTTAATCGATGTAAGATCATACTTTTTTTTTGAGCCTTTTCTTTTCAGTGAACTGGTTGATCTGGTTCACAAACTGGACAAACAATTAATTCATGAATCTGAGTTCTGAACTCAGTGACTCAATGATCTGTTTATAAGTTAACAGCCTACTGAGAGGAAACTTTAGAATTTATGTCTGTTCCTGTTCCTATGACTTGAGAAAACTTTGAATAAAGCGCATAAGTCATATCGACCACTTTTTAAGGATTAGTTCACTTCAAATGAAAATTTCCTGATATTTTACTCACCCCCATCTCATCTAAGGTGTTCGTGTCTTTCTTTCTTCGTAAAGGCCACGCTAGACGTAGACTGAAGTACCGCCCTGAGCGAACGTGCGAGGACTAATACAAACGCCCTTTACCAAAAAACACTCCATCTTCAACTTCAAAATCATCCGACACCGTTGTTTTACCTTTTTTGCATACGTCTAGCATGACCTTTCCGACGTGATTACGTAATCACTGGCGTGCCGCAGAGCAGCGCAAGATGAGCAATTTAGGTTAAAAAGTATATGCATTTTTAATTTTTTTTTAAAATGACCTATCGTTTCGCTAGATAAGACCCTATTCCTCGTCTGGGATCGTGCAGAGCCTCTGAAGCCCTTCGAAGCCCTTTGAAAGGGCATTGATTTGGACCTTCAACCCGTTGGTTGTCATTGAAGTCTATGATGTGGATAAAAATCCTGGAATGTTTTCCTCAAAAAACTTAATTTCTTTTCGACTGAAGAAAGAAAAACGTCTTGGATGAGATGGGGGTGAGTAAAATATCAGGAAATTTTCATTTTGAAGTGAACTAATCCTTTAATGGATTTTTTATTGAAGTTTTGTTTTTGGAGCTTAACATCTGTGGTCACTATGAGCTGTCATTGTATGGAAAAGATTTGCATACAGTTTTTCAAAATCTCAATTTTTTTTGTTTCACATAAGAAAGTAAGTCATGGGCTTGGAACGACATGAGATAATAACGTACTTTTAAAAGTTGAACTATTCCTTCAAAGCATAAAGGTTATGTTAATATATCAAACAATAATGCCAAAGGGTAAGTAAATAATGCAGGGGTTATTAAAGGCTTTACCGTCTGGTTAACGCAGAGGGAACCACTTTTACGAGTTGCCAGTTGGGTTTACGCCACTGGGATTTTTCCGTGTGGTTTCCACGCCAACGCTGGAGAGGGCCAATAAGCAAAGTGGCCATTTTTACAGCCACAATGTAAAAGCTGAAAAAAAAAAAAAAATAACAGAACACCCATTAGGTGAAATAGACCACGTCAGAGAAGGTGTCCCGCTCTGCGTCATGTGTTCCACTCCGCTGATGGTTTAAAGGATATGGAGAAAAGGGGGACGCGGGTGGAACCCCCGGGCTCAAGGCATCTATTCTTTTTCCTACTGAGTATTTTGGAAAGGGGTTTCTATAACTACCCCTCAGGCCTGGGATTTGTAACATAATAGTAGCCAGCCAACACACAACCTCAAAAGAGAGCTTGATTGAATATTTATTTATACTATATAATGTTGGGTGGGAGTACTGGAATGGAAACAGGGTTCGCATACATGAACAAAAGCGCTTCTCACCTGTTTTGTGGGTTGACCGTACAGTTGACCCTAAATGGAGGGAGTGTTTGTGTGTTTAGGGTTTCCTTGTACTAGTAAAGGAAGACTGCCAATCCTTTCTGTGATTTGTATAGGAACTCATCACACAAGCCGCCATTGAAAGTTTTCAGATGAGGTTTTTAAAGAGATTTCACCCCAACATTTTTACATTAATATATCATTCTCATATACTTTCAAACCTCATATTATTGCAGAACATTATTCTGTGGAAGAGGAATCTTAAGGACAATCTTTTTCATACAACAACAGTTCCTAGTGACTACAGCTATTAAGATGCAAAATTGGCTGTCAGTGAATCAGTGAATATTCACTTTATTTTATATATTTTGGCCTGTTTCTCATACAAAGCTACTGTATGGGTTCAGGAGAACTGAAATGTAGCTCTCAATATGTTAAATTGCATTTTGGTGTTAACAGATGTGGTCTCTATGACCTTGTAGTATAAAAAAAGAGGTGTTGGTAAACTATTCCTTTAAACTCTCCGAAGCACCTTTCGAACTTACGTATTGAATCAAATGTCATGCTGTACTGGTAGTCTAATGTAATATCTCCAGTGAAACACTTTTTCCAGTGTCCACCAATTGTATCCTGTCATGTTTTAATTGTTTAATCTTTATGTCCTCTGTGTACTGTCTTGTTTTCTTGGAAGTGATTTGGTTCAAAAGCACTCCTTGACATCTTTCTCTCTCTGAGTTTTTGTGTATATTACCCAGCAGACTTTGTGCAGTTACATCATGGCCAGCTGGGAAAAGGTTAACATGCATTTCACAGTTAACAGGACTGAAGACATGGGCTTCTTAACTGATATACCCAAACCCTGTAACACTAAAAGTCATATGGATATCTGCGCTGTTGTGCAAAACATAATCTTCGTTAAGCAATCATATATTATTAAACACATTTAAAGTATTTACTTTGTAGCAGTATGTTCAGTTAAAAATGCTAAACAAAAATATATTTTAGACAAGTAAAAACAAGAATAGTTTTCATTAACTGAATTTATGCATGTAATTTGTGCCTACTCTAGCGCCTCCAAATCTAAGTGCAAAAGGGATTTATTTCAAACATAAAATGCTAAATTAAATTTGTATTACGGTATTGAGAATGGGTGCAATTATGCAATTGTTAATTATTGATGTAATAATCTTTTAACTAAATATTAATCACTTCTGTTTTTTCCCCTACCAAGGTTCAAACAAGAAAAGAAACCACTTAAACCAGCGGGTGAAGAAGCCAGATTACAAAGTGGCATACGTTCAACTGGTGAGTGTTATCTTGTCATCACACTTGAAAGTGTCCCACATGCATTGTGAAAGTTCCTATCTGTTCTTGTGGTCCTTTCTGACCATCTTGATTTTCAGAAAGTGCCCCCATCATTAGCACAGGACAATTCAAAGTGAAGGGCGTCAACTGTAAAATAACCTTTCAAGACTTTTTTCGATAGGAGGTGCCTGGGTCAGATGCATTTCTTGAGTTGAACAAAACAAGACACCCTTGAGAGATGCTTGGGCATTTGAGCCCCACGTTTTTGTTTCTTCTTTGTTTTGAGGGCCTGTCACAATTTATGTTCCTTAAAAAAACCCTGAGGTACAGGTACTCTTTGATGCAAAGCCCTCACCTCATTGTGGTCGACTCCCTGAGTCCCAGCACTGCTTGTTTAGCTTCTGTCTCTCCCACACATTCTCCCCTGCCCTCCTGAGAAAGTTAGTTTGGGTTCTGGCTTTGGCCAAGAAGGCAATAGGTCGTCTTTGGTTACATGCCAGATTTTATGCAGGAATTATAGTGCAGAGTTAAGTTCTCAGAGAGCTATGGTTATTGTTATGGGTGGATGGGAGAGTTATTTCTTGGGGCATCAGAACGTTAACGTTGGTCGCGATCCAGTGGCGAACCACACTGCTGGGTTCACACCTGCATTTGGGCTGAGCCCTGGGCTGTTGATACCAACTGTGTTTGAAGTATGCCGGCGTGAAAATAATTTGCGAAAGCTGCTTTTGTTTATTTATGGTTTTTAGTTGTATGAGAAGAATTAGTTCATTTTTTTTTTTTAGCCATCAATCAAGGCAGGGATAAATAATTAAAGTTGTCAAAACAGAGCAGCTTGTAATAGGATACATAACCGAAACACAAATTAATATTTAAAGGTGAACTTCCTCTTGTCAAGAGTTGAATGAGTTCCTGTGTGGCTTTGCGCCGTCAATTTAACCTTCTCATAAACCCAGTTAGGGACTTGGATCCGGAGAATTATTGCATCCTGTTCCTAACATTTGTCTTCTTTCAGATAGAGTGCCATATTTGCTTAAACCTTGCAGGAGAGAATCACTTCCTTGTTGTTGAATCTTTCAGAAAGTCATGCTTATTTATGTGTGAATAACATGCAAGCTAAAAAATCTCAGACTGTGGCAAAAAACACTGATATGAAACCAAATTTCCGGCCTTTTTCTTCTCCTCCAGCAGGTCTGCAAAAAGAAAAAACACTGCCCAAGAAAAGCCCTCCTTTCTATTCAGTGGTGGGTAAAAACAAGATTGTTCCTAATTGACACCACATGTGGGGGAGTGTTCTGTGGTTGGATACCCTCAATGGTTCCCCCCGCCGGCCCATCCCCCAACACACTACATTAGCTAATATTCCAGAGGCAATACAGCGAAGAACGCTCTCTACAACTCCCCTTTCTCTGAACCCCCCAGATTTTACAAACTCCAGGCTCGTAGAAAAAGTTGTGTTTTAGTAAGGTTCCTTGACGGCCACTCTCTCATCAGACCTCCCCACAGTGGGGAGGAGTGTGAAGGAGAGAGAGTTCATTAAGGAGGATGAGGGGCTTGCAGATGAAGTCAACATATGAAGTGAGGTGAGTGAGGGCACCATGGAGCTGTGCCAGAACAGGGAGGTCCAGACAGGGGTCAGGGAAATCTTAAGCAACATAAAATCTTGAGACAGTATCAAAGCTTTGCATAGGACCGCTTTGCAAGTAACGCTCTAGTTAGATGCAATGATATCCTGTGCTTCTCTTTGCAAGGCCGTGACCTGTTTGGTCCCGGTATAAAGGTTCTGTTTGTTGATGTTGCGTCTGTAGTTTCCCTGGCTGGCTGGTATAATGGACATTGCACGTTATTGTATAGACAGAATCACATGCCCCCTGCACTGAAGATTTCACTGATCTATACTGTGGTATACATTTTCTGACTTTTGACTACATACATCATTGAAACACTTACTGCCCCACAAAGCCAAGTTTTTGTGGGAACACTCAAATTTGCCCGTTTGTTGACGGCAGCAGTTTATATTCATCCCCCCTGCCTTATCCACTAGGGTCTTGTTGCAAGCATCAGTGTTTAGCAAGACAAGGCAACTGTTGTTGGTACTAATGGATGTTTGTTGTTGTTTGAGAGCTTGTTGCTGAGTCGTTATTTTTTCGCGCCGTGTTTCGGTCTGGATCAGCTGGTAGCCAGGCTACCTTTCAGATCGGATCGCAATGTTCCACCTGAACTTGTGAGCACACTCTGCTCAATTACCACTGAACAAAACTGACTGAAACTCAACCTTGCTAAGGCATACTATTATTTTTCTATTCAAATGGGTTCCTTCCTGTTACACACATTTCCGCCACCATAATACCCTGCACAAATTAACACCCTTGCAATTTTTGATGGCTTGTGAAAGTTCACATTGTGATCTTATCAACACTAGATGGCAACGTTTGGCTTCAGTGGTGTTGATTGTAGGACCCTACAATGTTGCTGTCATGTGTTCCTTGCAGTTCAGAGTACTGTAAGCCAAAGTAATGAAAGAAGAAAACTGACATGTCTATAAGTAATTCACGTGTTGCATGCCTTCAAACATGTTTTGAAATATTGATTGATCAGGTTTATAATTGTAGAATAGAAAAGATACAAGGTAAGTTTGTCATTTAGAAAAGGTATGAGGTAAGTTTATCATTGTGCTGTAGAATAGAAAAGAAACAAGCAAAGTTTGTCATTGTAGAATAAAAATGTACAAGGTAAGTCTGACATTATTGAACAGAAAAGCTACTAGTTAAGTTTGTATTCTAGAAAATGTATGAGGCAAGTTTAATATTGTAAGTTTAACAAAAAAAGGTGTGATTTATACGTTTGTCATTGTAGATAAAAAGGTACCAGGTAAATTTGTCATCGTAAAATAGAAAAGATCAAATGTTTGATGGCATTTATTTCAATGTTGGAAAAAAAAACATTGATACCATTTAACATTTGAATTGAGTGTGCATGGGTAGGGCATTTTTAGGAAGAATTGTCTATTTTACTACCATTTATAATTACAAATGTACAGTGTTTCATCCACCAAAATGACTTTCGTAAGGCTGTGTTTGGATGAAAGAAACACAGCATGAATAATGGAAAGGCCAGCGGGGTCTCTGGCATCCTGTTTGAAGAAAACACACACACACACACACACACACACACACACACACACACACACAGCTCCCCAGTGTACGTCAACTACGAGACAGCCTCTGTGAGTGCCAGCAGACGCAAAGCAAAAGAGATGATATTGAAGCTCCTCCCTCCATCTCCACTCCATGGTCCTTCATAAGTTGTGTGCTGTGTATTTCTTGCATTTCCTTCATGTCATTCATCATAAGTCATCGGTCATCATAAAACCACTCTGATTATGCCTGACCTTTTCCCACCCCGATTATGCCTGACCTTTTCCCACCCCATTACTGTTTTTATCAGTCTCTCAATGTCCAGGCACCACCCAGCTTTATTTCGGTAAATTTTTCAAAATAAACTACTCAGATACTAGCAATGCTTTTCCTGTTATGGTACCACCTCCTCAATTTTCCTGCTACTTCTATCTCTGTCTCTGGCTTTCCCTTTCCCACTCTCTTTTTTTGTGTGTGTTTTGTACACCGGAGATTTAGGGAGAGGTTCAGGACTCTATATGCGAAAGTAGGGTTTATCTTTCATTGCTGCTGACAGGGTCCAATATCCTGGGGAACCAAAAAATAGCCAGGACTTGGGCAAGTCTGAACAAGTTGAATGGTCAACTGTCATCACTGCGATCATGGAATGAATGACTCAGTAGCTTAAAATGACATAGGGGCTGATACCATTCTGAATGGAGACTTTCCTGCCCCTTCCTTTAGACTGACCACTTGGCTTGACCGTAATGATTTAACAAGCCAGAGTATGTGCCAGCCGATTGTCTACGCCAGTGTGTACGAGAAACAGTTCCCCAGTTGCAGTGGAAAGCTGCTTCTGTTTTACAGTAAGGGTACTAAAATGTCTGGCTTATAGCTGTCCTCATTGAGGAAATATAATATGTTTTGTTTAATTTTTCCCTCCGCACACTTTTCCTTGGCGTTGAAGATTCATTAGAGTGGTTTTGGGAACAAAGGCTCTGGACCCCCACATATGTTTGGCAGGGTAGCTGTGTCTTGGCATGGGGAACACATTGCATGAATCATGTTCTCTACTGCTGTGGCCAGTCAGGTTTTGACAGCTGGGCCACTGTACCCATGCCCAAAGGAAGTGTTTATGCACAAACGATGGTCCTCTGCTGGGAGGCAGTCAAGGCGTCAGAGTGAAGCAGGGCAGACAGACTGGTAAGGGCCCAGCTGGGCCTCAGATGGGCCAGATCCTTCACTCTTTCTGAAAGGCTTTACATTAGCGCTGTTGGTCCGTGCTGTTTTTCATAGAGGGAGCAACAACTTTGGACACAAAGAGTGACCATTGCTCTTTGTGTAATAAACGTGCCTTATTTATCCCATTCCATACCTGTAGTAGTCATTCTCTTCAGTTTCCAAGACACAGAATTGCTGCTTTGAATTATGACTGTCAAGTTGTTTGTGCTCTTATGTTGCTGGCAGATGGTTTTATCAAAAAAATGTTTTTTTTCAATTCATGTGTTCCCTGGGAATCAAATATTTGATTTCTCAAATTCAGATGAAATATAAAATGCTAGAATAGTCTCAAATAGTCCCATTGTCTATATTGTTTTTACACGTTTCTCGGATTGTACAATATTGTACTGCATTCCAAAAAAATAGCAAATTAACAAAACATAGTAGCTTATACAAGGCAAGTGATCAATGACACATACACATACAAAAAAAAAAAAAACCCTAAATATAGATATAGTGACGTATGCATGTACATTGGTAAGTTTAAGCAATGGGATATTTTTAGATATAGATAGAGGCAATTTGAGACAATCATAGTAATAGATTTGTAGTAGAAGTAGTATTCATACCAAAAATAATAACAATAACAATAATAATAATAATAATAATAATAATAGTAGTGGTAGTAGTAGTAATAGATCTAATATTCATGGTAATAATAGTAGGAGTAGTGGTAGCATTAGTCATTTTTTAATAATAATAGTAATAGTAGTAGTAGTAGTAATAGTAATAGTAATAATAATAATAATAATAATAATAATGATACGTTTAGACCAGTCAATAAAATTATTGTAGATATACACTATTCTCTAGGTCTGGGAGCCGCTCTACCACTGCCAGCGAGCACAACCAACAGACCTCCCCGACATGGACACCTCCATCCGATCCATCTGGGTCCTCCCCCTGCCGCCAGCGACACCCAACCCCAGCAGTTAAGTCTCTATGCTCCGCTGAGTCTTCCTCCACAAAGTACACTCAGGCACCATAACAGGCACCTCCAAACCAAGCTCACCTAGTCTGATTGTGACCTGATAGAACAAAAGTCAAGTTTCGTTGCCCTTTTAGTTTTTTTTTTTTTTGTGTAATCTGTGGCTTGGACCCTGGTGTGCACCGGTTAGCTCCCCAGCCAGAGACACCACATCCAGCCCAGATATTAATCCAATACAGTTATTTTACATGCGAGAAGGGATTGGGGGCAAAGGTGGCAAAAGGGAGGGGTCAGTCAACCCAGCAACCGAATCTGTAATGACCATGCCGACAGGACGTGCCAGTCGCACCCACCAACAGCACCTAGAACAGCCGCCCGACCCAGATCATTTATATTTTATAAATTAAAGTAGGCTATACAAATTATAAATATTTATATGTAATGTTTTCTGAAATGTTATTTATATGGGAGAAGAGAGGGAAGGAAGGCAAATAGATTTATAATATCAATATCTATACCACCATTCCTACTACCACCATCACCAACAACAATAAATAGCAATATGCAGCTTTTCCATATATAGATAATAATTAAAGAGTATAGCTTATATGTATGTATATATATATATTTATTTATTTTATATATATATATATATATATATATATATATATATATATATATTTTTTTTTTTTTTAAATCAATAAATATATATATATATATATATATATATATATATATATATATATATATATATATATTTTTTTTTTTTTTTTAATCAATAAATAATTGTAGAATGATGTATTCAATAAAACTCAGATATTGTAGAAATATAATATAGTATAATAGGCTGCATTCCACTTAAACACAATCATACTTTTACATAAACAAACCCATCCACATAGCATTTTGTTGGTCACTGTGGTTTAAGGTTGCACCAAATTTACGAGTTTATTGGGATGGAGTAGAGGTCAAGCCCTCATTGAGAACATCTGACTCCTCCCTTGTGGTCAAGTCTGGGAGTTTTCCATTTGTTTGTCTCAACCTGGGTCTTTGCTACTGAGACTAGCCTTGGAATTTCTGTCTAGCCGTATAACTGCCCTGCACTGTGATTCGCAAGAACCATTAAAGGGATAGTTCACCCGAAAATGAAAATTTGATGTTTATCTGCTTACCCCCAGGGCATCCAAGATATAGGTGACTTTGTTTCTTCAGTAGAACACAAATGAAGATTTTTAGCTCCAACCGTTGCAGTCTGTCAGTCGTATAATGCATAAAAAACTTCCCTTTAAAGCTACAAATTATCTCTTTATCAGGAGGCTGTCCCCACTGTCCCACCTCTTTTGGCTTGATTCACGCTCATTTTTTTTTTATTGTATAGTGTGTGTCAAGACCAAGAGAGATGCGGTATCTCAGAGCAGCCAAATATCTGTGGTTAGTGAGTATTGGTTGTCAGCTAAGACTGTAGACTCAGAGGAAGTAGCAGTGTGGCCCACCCAGTGAGACTGGCAGAGAGAGCTGTTTACAAGCATCTCCATGCATTTCCTGCTCCCCTGTATGGTAATGAACTTGTTAATAGACTTCCAACATTACGCAAATATGCCCTCGTCATTAAACATCCTGAAAATGCAGTCACATACATAGAACAGATTTATAAATTTTATACATCTGGCTTTTCTTAAGTTCTTAGTGCAAAATAAATCACAATTGTCATAGTTTCATTCTTGCAGCTGCGATTGGCCGAAGAGAAAAAGATATAAGCATGAGAAGAAAAATGAATGTCTCTGAGGAGATATCAGCATACCCCCAGGTCTTGATACCAGTCTGGCAGAAGGATTTTGTTAATGAACTTGATAGTACATTTGAGTATTACAAATTTTTAGTTGATATTCCCTAACCAGTTCATTCTGTTTTCTTCTTGTGCTTGCAGTTTTTTGCTAGAGATAACTTGTTAATTTTCTTCTCCCCTCATCTATGGGAATATGAAGAGGACACATTTTGGAAAGCCTGCTTGTAAATTGGAGCTTCTGTTTCTGTCTAATAGTTCAGCCATCATTGTCAAAGAGCAAACAGTGGAGATAAGGCAGTGACTAAAGAGGAGAGGGTGGTTCTTTATGTACGGAAACCCCATCTACTGCTAATCCTTTCAGACTGGCCCAAGTCATGCCAGCTGTTCCTGTTTGACTGATTGTGGAAGTGATTGTGAGATGTGAGTCACTAGAGTTCACCAAGAGTACTAGTGTTAGGGCGGTTACTTACTCTAAGAATCTTTAAAGATGGGCTGTTGATGGCTAAATAAATCAGATGAAAGTTGGAAGTGTGTGATTTTCTGTGACACTATCATCACGAAATGTAATTGCCAAAATAAGGACTGCTTTTAAAGAGGTTCCCTGAACACTCCCCTTCCACCTTTGCTTGGCAATTTTTTTTATAAATACATTTTTACAATAGAGTGGTGCAGGTATGACATCGCTTTGTAGGCAAAACGCGGAAGCGGGTTAGCATTTTAGCACTTCCGGTTCCCTTATCCCAAAGTCAATGGATTTTTTTTTAATGGGATTTTGGTTAAACGGCTGAAATAAGGTCTGTGGTGAACACAAGCTCAAGACACGTTCACGCTTTATTCTACGACATGAATACATCAGTACTACCCCACTCGTGATTTTTTTTTAAAGCTGTTACGTGTCTTGAAAAAGGCAGTTGCTAACAAGTGGCTAAATGGGACTACAGAGGCTGTCGGGGAGATTAAACGTCATCATGCCGAAAAGGTAAACTCAGTCCGCTTTTGCAGCCTCGTTATGCTTATTATTATGCTCTTATAAACTAGTTTAACTCAAACGTTCTGGGAAAATGTTTTGAGTTAAAAACTGAAAGAGTTGTCAGAAGCTTAGTGATGGTGACGTTTAAATCGCGGGACTGTGGTGTAGTCCGTTTATAGCCTACCTTTTAGCTTTTTACTTGCATTTTACTTGCGACTGCATTTAGGCTTCAAAATTAATAAAAGTTGTGTTCATCTGTGATAATTATCTTGGACAAAACGTGTAAGTATCATAAACTTTTGTTGATCACAGAGCTTGTTTTTAGCGATAATCCAAAAGCATATGGGAAAATCCTATTGGGTTTTTCTCTCGGGAACCAGTGCGACGCTAACGGCCAGTTCGCCTACAAAGTGACGTCATACCTGCACCACTCTATTGTGAGTTGTGCTTACCTGTATAATATTTGCCACCACAGTGTTGGCTGTCAACCGTCCCAATATTTTCTAATATGTGTCCTGAGTGGTTCGTAAGGTGTTCTGGGACAGGAGGATTGCTTGGATGTTGCTAGATCGTTACTATGGTGTTCTCAGTAATTGCTAGGGCATTATTAGGTGGTTGCTTACAGGCTCAAGCCCACCCCCAAGTTTATATGATATTTTAGTTGCTAGATTAGACTGAAGTTCCGTCTTTAACTCTCTGAAGTCGGCTGTGGCGCCGGCGCCTCAACCTCGTTTTTTTTTCTTATCAATGCGAAAGAGACTCAAAATACTCAGCCGATTTTGGTCATTCAGGCAAGTGTTATACATCATTATAATCTGTTAAGTTTTTACTTTTGTGTACACGCACAATAAAAACAAAATGTTGTGCTTTTTGCAAAATTAAGAAAAAAAATGATGCACATTCTGCAGCCTCTCTCTCAGTGACGTTCATTCAGATAAATGAACTGTAACTTAGCGAATACTTGTCACACAAACATGAGACATGTCTAAAGAAACGTTGAAATGTCAGGTTTTAAATAATGTAAATCAAATCGAAAAACAAATATTCTGTTTATGTAATCTGTTTGAAAAGAGAGAGATGTCAGTCGTTCGCGAGCCTCTTCATTAGTGTTAATGCGGCCACGCCCGCAGAGCGCGCGTTCTTTTGAGATTCAAATACTGACGCAATCCATGCGAACAGAGTCAACGCCCACATCAACTCAAACACATCAAGATTCGTGCATGTACTTTACATCATTTTGAGACGCGGTGAGGAATAATCCTGGAATAATTTACCTTAGAAGAAAAGCTGTTTATTTCTAAGAGCAACGGATTCAGCCGAGGATTGTGAGGTAACTTCATTCTGTTAGTGTCTGTGAATATTAAACCGCAAAAGACCACACTTCGTTAAGTTTTGTTTTGTAAATCCTTTCTTTAAAGTGAATTTCGTTTTGTATAAATTGTATCTTAATTTTAATCAATGTTTCATCAGCCAGTTACCTGGATTTAATAAATAAGAAGCAAATATTGCAGACAATAGCCTGCGTGTCTCATGAATGAACACATTACTATTCGTTTTAATCTTTTTGAAAACTCTCTTGTGCTCATGCATTTATTTGACCAAAAATACAGAATAACTCAATTTAAAATAATGGTTTTCTATTTTAATATACTGTAAAATATATATTTCTGTGACGCAAAGCTAAATTTCCATTACTTCATTTATTCATCCAAGAATCCTGAAAAAAGTATCACAGGTTATAAAAAATATTAAGAGGCACAGCAGTTTCCAACATTGATAATAAATCAGCATATTAGAATGATTTCTGAAGGATCATGTGACACTGAAGACTGGAGTAATGATGATGAAAATTCAGTTTTACATCACCAAAATAAATTAGATTTTAAAGTATATTAAAATAGAAAACCATTATTTTAAATTGTAATAATATTTCACAATATTACTGTTTTTTTTCTGTATTTTTGATCAAATAAATACAGGCTTGATGACCATGATACTTATTTCAAAAACATTAAAAATAAAATGTGTCCAATCTTTTGACAGGTACTGTATATAATTTAAATATAATAGGCATATACAAAATTTTGTTCACATGCTGTGCAATATCAGCAATCATGTTTTCTGTTAAGAGTGGATAGTTGATCCTGTTATCAATATCCTCACCCTTAGCTCCCTCTCACATAGCCTACCTGACATAGAGTCATTCATTCTCTCAAAAATACAAGCATGTACATACATGTTGCATGTTGTATTATGGTAGCCCAGTTTGTGCTGAATACAGTGTAATGACACTTTTGCCATTAATGTGTTTATAAGCAACTGAAAAAAGCACAAATGTCAGATCATGTCAAAACTTCTAAAGAGCCCCAAACTGGCTCAGACGGGTAAGAATTAATATAGGCCCTTTTAACAAATACTGTAAGGCCAATTTCTTTAAGCAATAACACACCTGTCTTCACAAACCATGGTGCAAAAGATTCAAATGAAACACTAATTCATTTTTTCCTGTTCTTTTTTTACATGCTTTTGACATGGCTGTTTTTCAGCTATTAACTATTAACTTCTCTTGCTCACAAGGGCTCAGAAAGCATGTCTATTCCTGATGTTAAGCCACTCAATGTACAGTTTATGGTGTAAGTTCAGGGCCTGAATTATAGAGGGATAGGGGGAGGGAGGGTTAGTATAACAGAGACAGAATTTGGGTTGAATCCAACAACAACATTTTTGTTCCATGCTTTAAAAAAAGGTTATAGGAAAAAGGAAGACTCATTTTTTATACACATTGGGTTTGAGGCATGTCAGTGCCCAATCGATGCTTCCCGCACTTTTCAGGACAATATATTACATTTAATTCCTAAAGACTACTTGTCTACATTTCCGTAATATTACACAATAAAGCACTGTGTTTACATTTGAAATGGTAATATTAATGGTGTTCTCTGTTAAATCAAACAGTGAAAGTGATCACCGTAGCCTGAGAAAAGAGTTTGTACACATATACAAACATGCAAGCTGACCATAAGGTACTTTTTTTTTTTTTTTTTTTAAGGTATGTTAATGTTTTGTTGATCCGAATATGGTGGACAATCATGGGGTGGCTTGTTTTTGTTAATCAGCCCTCTCTCTGTCAGGGCTAAAACATCCAAACTTTTGAACTTCACTCTTGGATTGTCATGCGAACGGGTCCCCCTGCCAGTCTTCAGTCACAGTGTCTTTTTTTTGTTTTTTCAAGGAGAGTTTACTACAGGTGAAGGAACAGACATTTTTGGCATCCATTTTAGTACTCCGTTACTAAGGTCCTGTTTTTAATAGGTTTGGTTCTTGTACTTTCACTTGGCTGGACTCTGTGTTTATAGTGTGGGGTTTTGCATTTCTAGTTAGTAGGGATGGAGCGCCACTGCAGAGTTTTGGAGACCAATCTGTTGTTGTTTTTAGCTGGTCACTTTTTTTTTCCTCTCTCCTTTTTTTTCTTCCACTGTTTTTTTGTCATTTTGCACACTTTAAAGAACAGGCCAAAATAAGAGATCATCCCAATAGAAACATTTATTTCGGAAAGGCACTGCTTTTCATTAGCTGTTAACTCGCTGCAATCCCTGTTTACTCCTGCTGTTGCCACACCTTGTTTTATCTTTGGAACAACATTGATGATCTATGGTATGGAGGCGGAATAGAGGCAACAGCACATTGTCTCTCTGCTGTCATATATGACGCCTATGCCCCCTTCCTGTCTCTTCAATAAAGTTTACATTTGTTCTATAAGGACCAGGCCCCTGAGATATGGTGATGGTGATTATTTCAGGGGCAGTGTTGGAGAGCTGAGCTCCAGAAAAGGTCACAGTGTTCTGTCCAGTGAAGATGAAGAAATTGATGAACATGTTCTTTGTACATCATAATCAAGCAATAGTCAAGCACCACACCCCCTACCCACTTAAAGAGATAGTTCACCCAGAAATGAAAATGAAAATTCTGTCATTTACTCACCCTCAAGTTGTTCCAAACTTGTATGAATTTCTTTCTTCTGCTGAACACAGAAGAAGATATTTTGAAGAATATGGGGGAACTAAACACTTGATGGACCCCATTGACTTCCATAGTAGGGAAAAAAATACTATGGAAGTCAATGCCATCAACTGTTTGGTTACGACATTCTTCCAAATATCTTCTTTTGTGTTCAGCAGAAGAAAGAAATTCATACAGGTTTGGAACAACTTGAGGGTGAGTAAATGATGACAGAATCTTCATTTTTTTGGGTGAACTAATCCTTTAATGTTAATTTCCTTCCCTTCCCCCAACACAATTTGGACAATGGAGCTGAAGTAGCCAAAATGTTAAAAAAAAATCAGTGACATCAGTGACATGAAACCTGTTGCGAACCTATGTTTATGACAAACAGACAGACAGAAATTCTTTATTTTCCTTTAAACCTTTAACAATTCCTGTGTTTTTTGTAGGCTCAGCAGCAAACCTTCCAGTTCCCAGATATCTTTCCTGAGAAGGATAAGAAGCTTGAGGAGGGCTCTGTTGAGGAGATGCAGGAGAAGTTCATGGAGGACGAGCGTCAGAGGCAGAAACCAGATCCCAGAAGAGGAGGAGTTACTGAATGGTTTGGCCTCTAGACAGACAAGTGTTGAATGAAGAATGACTTCAGAGAGGCAACAGCTGAATGAAGAATGTGGTGTATTGTAGATTATGTATTTGTGCAGGAAGAGCCATTTACAGTGATCTGACTAATGTCCATAGAGGGCCGTTTGCAGTGATCTGATCTGACTCGATGGAAAGACAGACTGCCTGAGAGAAGGCTTGGAAACCCATTACTCCAATAGAATCATGTGCTCTGTCAGAAAATACTAATGTCTACAAAGCATATGATCACTCCTGAGCATCTGCCTTGTCATGAAAGTCAGGTTATGTTCTCCTCCCACAGGTCTCAGAAACTTGCTTGAACAATGGTCTTCCTTGCAAAGTTCTTGAGCATACACGGTTCTTTTTGTTTAAAGTTTGTCCAATTTTTTTTTCTTTCCCCTTGCAGATCTTCAAGACAGTTCATGAACTAGTTGTGGTAAAATTGTCAATCTAATGAAGTGACTCCAGTTATTCATGCAAAAAAAAAATTGTTAATGCTTTTTTAAAAACCTGCATACTTCAGTACTTCATACTTCCAATAAACAGTACAACATGACTTGTTTTTGTGTTTTCTCTCTAGAGTTAGCTATTCCTCACAGATGTGTTGGATAACCGCTTGCCAGTTTTCATACCAGAGAGGCTTACCTCACCCAGCCAACCTGGTGTTCACCAGGGAGAATGTCAATATTGATAACATTTGCCCACTGTTTTGTGCATGTACTCAAGTACCCCCTGCATTGCAATAAAGCATTTTGATTTAAGACAAAAAAAAAATGCCTTGTAAGGGAGCAGCTGGACAACAAAGAAAGAACCCTGGATTTTTGTCCAGTATCCTCATTGCTTGAATGAATGAGGAGAGTCCACGTTATATTCGGGAAGTCTTGCAATGGTTGCCAAGGTTGGCCCCCTTCGTCCCAGCATCCCTCCCCTCAACAAACCAATCAACTCCCCTTCTCTTGCCCAAACCTTATAAAAACCTTGAAACACAATGCATTTAACTGAACTTTACACACACAGCTGGCACAGATTTCCTGATTTGTTAACATAATGTTCCTAACACACTGATTTTGGCCATAATGTTCTGGATTTGGGAAGCCTTGGATCCTTGATCTCAGACCAGCAGTAATAGGAATAATATGGTTGCTTTCCAGGATTAATGCTTTGTTTTTAAAACGGTGCTCCCCTACTGGTGATAAAAACAAAATGTGACATTAGAATTTAGAGGGTTAGGGAAAAGAATGCCAAACTGAGGGATCATGGGAGATGCATCATTATTGAAACCTATGCACACATGCTCTCTTTTTGCTTCTAATCTCCTTTGTAACCTTCTCCGTTCTTTAATGTCTTAAGTAATTGACAGTGTGAGCCGTGTGAGCTGTCCGTCCATGTAAAGCTAATGGAAGAGGGCTGAATATTTAACACAGACTCTCTTTGCCTTTCCTTTTCATTCAGGCTCTTGTAAGAAAAGTGGGCATGACCCTATTTTTTTATGCCAAGTTTGGAACTGACATGACATCATTGGCTTAAGATACAAGATGACACATACACTCCTGTGCACTCCCATTATTAGCTATAACATGAGATTGAAGGTTTGTAATGCCTCCTTAAATTGCGCAAATGGGCCGATTTTGGGCAAAATTTTTGGCTTCATGTGAGTGCATACCTGCAAAGTGTCTTCTGGTAGGGAGTATCTTTAAGCCTTCTCCAAATACGCACTACTCGGATGACCTATTACAAACTCTGTAGCTTGCTTCTCTCAGAGAAGTAGAATTTATAAGATCTATCAAAAAAGATAAACTAACCTTTTCAACAATATGAATACATCACGTTTATTGTCCATTTAATAAATGTAAGCTTTTGCAATCACCCTGTGTGGTCTGCTATTTCATACTGTAATAGGGGCTCCATCCCCTGAAAATAAAATATGTTGTCATTCTTGACTCATGGATGTGGCTGTTTTTCAGTGATACTTAAACCTTGGAGAGACACATCTGGGTCTTTAAAATAAACATCATCTCCCCACAGCTTCAAACCCAGCAGAATTTCTTGCTGTCAACACCCATTTTAGTGTTGATCACGAAGCTAATGGGAGAGTTTCTGATTTTGGCGAGCTTCAAGAACTCAAGCAAATACATTGATTCTCCTTTAGTTCCAGGGCATGGTGCCACCTTGAGTGATCTCCAGCAAACGATGGGCAGATAAATACTCCTAAAAATAGCTGCGAAACAAATCTCGTGAAAAAAAAGCCCTAAACGCACTACACATTTTAGTGTCTCTGAAAGATGTTCTCTAAGACAGCCAGAGCAGGCCCGAGTGAGCGGGAGTATTGGACAGGAGCCATAGACATTCCTGACACCCCCAGGTTGCTGTTGGTTCATTTGAGCTCAGCCAGTGCACTCTGTCACCCCACATTTTCTGTCGTGGCCTAGCGCACAAACAGCAGTGTTTTTAGCCCAGCTGGAAGCTCTGCTAAAGTGCCCATATG
The DNA here is from genome assembly GCA_039654105.1 of Coreius guichenoti. Lineage (NCBI taxonomy): Eukaryota > Metazoa > Chordata > Actinopteri > Cypriniformes > Gobionidae > Coreius > Coreius guichenoti. The sequence continues at coordinate 24,622,841 of CM077191.1, forward strand.
CACAGCTGTATTTAAAGGAGATGTGCAGGGGGACGATCTTAGATTATGTCCACCATCCCATATTATTGAAATACCACAGTATTTCCACCAGAAGCTAGTTATTTTAGTCTATAAAGTTTTAAATATGGATATTTTTCTTACACAAATGCACCACTTCCTTTCAGAAGGCCTTTATTAACCCCCCGGAGCCGTGTGGAGCAGTTACATGATGGATAGATACACTTTTATGGACTTCAAAAATGACCCAACAATTCACTGCCATTATAAAGCTTGGAAGAGCCAGGACATTTTTAATATAACTCCGATTTTATTCTTCTGAAAGAAGAATGTCATATACACCTAGCATGACTTGAGGGTGAGTAAATCATGGGGTAATTTTCATTTTTGGGTGAACTAACCCTTTAAGATTTGTGACACAAAGCAGCTGTATACATGCTTTCAGCACCTGTTCTCCATTTAGACAAACCTAAAGTTCATGCTGTTTTTTTTTTTTTTTTTTATAAAGGACAGGAAACAATCAAGATCAAGAAATGGCCGAAACTAGATTCAAATTCAGATCAACAGCACATAAGCTCTACTGAAGCCAGATGCTACGTCGTTCCCATTAAACCACATTTACGACAATTATGTCTAACTTTGCGTAGTGATGTCAGATCTTTTCAATGAATTGGTTGATCAGGTTCACAAAACCAGTCGGAATGATTCATTCATTCACATCAACTCTCATTCGATTTAATTATTAGTGAATAACGACTTTTGAGCTGTTCCTTACACGAAGCTATCGTATGACTTCAGAAAACTTGAAATGTAGTCTATGAGTCTTATTGTTATGATACTTTTATACAGCTTTTATGCCCTTTTTGAAGCTTGAAAGTGTCAGTCTCCATTCATTATAATTGCATGAAAAAGAATGACCAGCATATTATTCAAAATGTCTCTTTTTGTGTGTTCCATTTATAGGTTTGAAATGACAATAGAGTAAATGATGACAAAATCTTGTTCAGTTTGGTTCTGTAAGTACTATAAAGGATTAGTTCACTCCAGAATTAAAGTGTCCTGATAATTTACTCACCCCCATCTCATCCAAGATGTTCATGTCTTTCTTCAGTCGAAAAGAAATTAAGGTTTTTGAGGAAAACATTCCATGGATTTTTCTCCATATAGTGGACTTCATTAGGGACCAATGGGTTGAAGGTCCAAATTGCAGTTTCAATGCAGCTTCAAAGAGCTCTACACGATCCCAGACGAGGAATAAGGGTCTTGTCTAGCAAAAAAAAAAAAATTAAATATATATTTTTTTAACCACAAATTCTCATCTTCCACTAGTTCTGCGATGCACGTCCAACGACTTCATGCATTAGTAACGTTGGAAAGGTCATGTGTGAAGTAGGCGGAAGTACCGACCCAGTGTTTACAAAGCGAACGTGCAAAGGCTAAGACAAATGCCATTTAAAAACAAAAAATGTAAAACAACGATGTCGGACAATTTTGAAGTTGGAGGAGAAAATGAGTATTTCGCCCTACCCTACTTTTTTGAACCGTCACGTGGATGCGCATTGCAGAGCTAGTGCAAGATGAGCATTTGTGGTTAAAAAGTATATTTTTATTTTTATTTTTTTAAATGACTGATCGTTTTGCTAGACCCTTATTCCTCGTCTGGGATCGTGTCAAGCCCTTTGAAGCTGCACTGAAACTGCAATTTGGAACCCATTAGTCCGTTGAAGTCCACTATATGGAGAAAAATCCTGGAATGTTTTCCTCAAAAACCTTAATTTCTTTTCGACTGAAGAAAGAAAGACATGAACATCTTGGATGAGATGGGGGTGAGTAAATTATCAGGAAATTTTAATTCTGGAGTGAACTAATCCTTTAAATTTAATGAAAATTTGGTTGTACAGGGTGGCTGTCCAGCATATTATTCATACTAGTGTATACTCTTGAATAAGCAATAGTGATAACTGAATTAAACAGCAGTGTGTACGTGGCCAGTTGATTCAACACATCCTGCATTGATTTATTTCTTGGAAAAAAAGCCTTCCAACCAGAGCTAGTAGATCCCAAACATCAACTAATCTGTCAAATCTCTGAACTTTTGTATATTTGTTGCACATTTCAACACACAAAATATGTCTGGACGAATGGATGTCATGTCAAATGGGGACACTATTTTATTTTATTTTAACCAGTGATGTGTTTGCAAGTTCCTGCATAGTGGTGTGCCTTAGAGGGGCAAATAATTTCCCTCGGCACCCCATTACTGCTTATCTGCAATCAACAATGCCTTATACCTACTGGGTGGTCTTTGTCTAAAGCAGCTGTTCAAGAAATGCATTTGCATTTTAAACAAGCTAATAATCATAATGAACTCAAAGAACAGGGGGTAGGGACTGTTTTGATGTGCTGAATGTGACAGAAATGGGTTTTAGACTAGAGTTCTAGTCTTGACAGTACGTGGCCACCCAACCTGCTCCTTTGAAATACATAATCAATAGAATGATACAGATGAGTGATTGGCAAAAGTCCTACCGTAGGTTCTCCTAATCCAAGGTTATGCCAAATGTAAGCTAGTTAAACTATGAGCCTCAACATTTCACCTAAACGGCAGGATAATGATCTGAAGTAAGATCTTAGCCATTTGGGGAACCTGAAAGGTTAATTGAATTACATCACTTCATATATTAGAGTCTGATTAAGTGATATCAGGCGGGAAATACAATAAATGTTTAAGAATTTCTTTTAGAGATTCTTAAACGTCTGAGAATGCTGTGGTTTTTGGATACGTGAACCCCCCCCCCCCCCCCCCCCCCGGCCTTACTCAAACAGATTGCTGGGAATAGTTTAAGCAGCACTGCATTGTTATTCACTGAAAGAACACCCCGAACACACACACACACACACATCCTCTGATCTCATTCAAGCGGGGCCAATAGGTGATTGGAATGCAAACCCCCTCAAGAGAATTTCATGTGTTTTTGTAGGGACGGTGTATGAATTGTACATTTTTGGAAACCTCAGCCAACCTTTTGCTCAGAGGGAAACCTTGTGATGTGTCCTGGTTTTCATTTGCGTCCACTTCCGAAGATTGGTGCCTACCCTGGACTGATTCAAATGTGTGGCCTCAACCCACAGTGATCTTTAAGGACATATTTGTTTCTCAGGGAGGCATGCGAGGTGATGGCAAGGCCTTTCCCCAGCCAGTGGGATGGGGGGGAAGGAGTGCCAAAACAAACTTCTTTGATTGCTTAGGGTCTGACCTTTCAACCCATTTTTTAAATGTCAAGCAGGCTGGAAGGGCAAGCGTGGGGGGTTCCTGTGGTCCTCTAAGGCAAAAGCTCAAGGGCTTGGCACCAGGCCTCACAGATCCTGGATAATTAAACACAATAAGATACAGATCATTACTGACTCCAGAACTCCTGGTTTGTGGGCAGGGGAGTCTTGAAAAAAAAAAAAGCTCTCCTGATTCAAATTGGTGCTTCTAATCAAGAGCTGCCATTCCTCAATCTCTAGTCTGCATAAACTTGATCCACAATTGCCTTTTTGTTTAAAACAATTGTGTGTTTGTTGATAAGACGCAGACAAAAGAGAGGAGGAGAAGAGGAGTTTTGCGTGTGTTGGATGAAGCAAGTATAAGAATGAGAGATGGGATGGTGAGAAAAAACGACTACGTTAGGGAGGGAGCAGGGGAAAGAGAAAGGGATTCTGTCCTCAGACCACTGGCGGTGTGGTATGGTTTGGGTTATTTTGCGGCTGAAGCCTTGAAAGAGGGAGGCGTAGCGGCTCGCACATACCCGCGGCACTCAAATGGATCTTCCATTGGGAGGTTTTAGGCTTCAAAATGGTTTCCTGTGACGTCGATTGTATGTTTGATTTGCGCTTTTCAGGGTTAGAGTTATTCCCTGGGGGGTAGAATCTAGCACGCTTTCATTTCCGCTCACCCAACAGCCAGCACAAAGTTGGCAGTGAGAAGCCTAGGGATTATAAAGACAGATTTTCCCTTACTGTTAGAAGCACATTTTTTGTTTTTCTGTAGCTGTCACCGTTCCAAGACTTGTGCTTGCAACTTGATGAATTGTTCCTTATAATTGGACTGTTTTTTTGGCGGCTGGGGGGTTTGGTATGGTTAAAAGAAATAAAGAGGAAAAAGAAATTCACAATTCTTGGCCAGGGCGAAACGCCTCAGTACTAATTGCGCACAGTGGATACTGGATGGGAAATGGTTGCAGGAGAATTGAATCCAGGTTATGTTAGTTCAGCTGGCACTTTGTTGTGTGAAAAGCCATGCAGTCCCTGGTGTAGACGTACGGTGCCCGTGAGTTAGCGTCAATTCTGTTGTCGTTGGAGTGAATGGGCTACTCTTTTGTAGAACCGTCTCGTTTTCTGTGAAAACCATCTCATTTATTGTCTTCTCCACACGCAAAGTGAGATGTCAGACTTGGACGACACACTGAGATCTCATCTTTCTAGTTCGACACCTTCAGACCAGATGCTTTGCTGGGACTATGGGAGCCATAATAAACTCGGAAAGGTGAAAGAAAGTAACAGCAATGACGAAATTTATGTAGAAGCACATTTTAAAGGAGTAAAGCCCATTTCATTATCAACAAATGTAACATTATCAACAAATGGTTTCTCTTAGAGATTAATGGGTTTAAATGGAGTGTGAATGGAGAATTTTTCTTAAGCCCATGCTTCTTATAAATTTGAAAAAATGAAAAGAAAACCCAGTGGTGTAAAGTGTTTGAGTAAATGTTATTAGTTAATGTACTTAAGTATATTTTGGATACTTTGTAGTTTTACTGAGTAACAAAGATATTCGCAACTTTTACACTCTACTTGACTACATTTTTTAATAAGTTTATGTATTCTTTACTCCAATACATTTGTGATTAGTAATGCAATTACTCGTTACATTTTGCATGGCACCTAACTTTTTCTGCAGCAGTTTATTTCTGCTACAAAAGAAGTGATACAGGGGATTGGCGGTACTACAAAATGTGCGTTTTGCCCTTACTCACCCAAACTTGTCAACAAGGCTACTTTACACGAATGCACAGCCTGGTCTCATTGTTAATACGTAGATATTAATACATAACTTTCAAAGACACAAAACGTACGTTTTTGTATGTTTGGATAGGTGCTGAAGCGTAAACTATGGACGTATTACGAATCTTTCATTTCATAAAGATATCTGTATAATTTCCCTTTTACCATTTTACAGAAAAATGTAAGATCCCTTAACCCTAACATACCCATTTTACATAATATTAAAAGAATAAAACGGAAAAATGTAACAACTCAATTATAGTAACAACATTAAAACGATATTTGGAGCTGCTAATCCTACACCTACCCATAAACCTTCCCATAACCATTTCTCAAAACCATGTACTGTTATAAATAAAAGCATAACAGACCGACAAGTGTAATCACAATAATATATTTATTGCGAAAATGGCAAAAGCTCTACCAAAAGTAGTTCAGATGATGATGTGTTGCAGTCCCAGTTCTCTCTGGTGGTATATAATAGTTTTGTATGAGGTACAGAGCAGAATTTAAATTACTAATCCATGAAAATGTTGATCCGGCTTCATTCCGTGAAGGCGCGCATTTCCCAAGTTCAAATGTACATCGACTGAAACACGGCATGTCGCAATCTGTGACGAAGCAGGCGAGAGCCTATGTCGTAATGCTTCTTGAGGGCACGTTTTTAAAATTTTGAATTCATAACAAGCACGGGATTTGACATATAAAGCCGCTGCTGAGAGTGGAGATGAAGATCGCTGGATGAAGGGCTGAATTTGGATCTGTTCGGAAACATGGATTCTAAAGATTTGGATTACAGTGAACAAATAAAATTGATGTCATTTGTGAATTTATGTTGTGTTTTGGGTTATTTTATGATTGTATTGTCAGTCGCTGTATAGGAGAAAACGCCTTTTGTGTCTCACGGAAAACAAACTAAATATTACAAAATGGTTAAACGATTACAGAAATGTTATTGATTTTAAGGTTTTAAAGTGTAGTCTTGTTTAACATTATGCAATTCTCCGAAACGAGTTTGCAGCAGAAGTCACGATCAGACCAAAATGTTTTTATTTCATATTAAGTGGATGAGTAAACTGCATTTAATTAATGCGACTGAAAACATGTAATTGATATGACAAAACATTAATGCCACGGTTTTAATATTCATACATGGGAGCTGCTACACATTCACACTTGGATCCGTAAATATTTTACGTTTTTAGTGCTGTCAATACGTTAATATTGTATGTTATAGTGTATATGAAAACATAAGTAAATGTACGTGTGGTAGAACCATACTTTACGTAAAAATAGACACGTATTCTCATGAGATCACGTTGGAATGCAAGTTCATTAGCAGGTAGTTGTGAATCGCAGGTGTTTCATTGCTGTACTTATGCTCTTTTTGAGCACTTGTGTTTAACTTAAAATTGAGTGTTTGAAATACATTTAAGAGGCTGTTGTGTCGACCTTGATTTATTTCAATTTTGAAGTGTTCAGTTTGGATTTTAGAAAATAAACGTGATTGCTCCCCTCACAAATCAACCATTTCTTGTTTTTCACTGGCATATGTCTCTTAAGTGTTGAGGACTAGTGCGTCATTGAGCTTACATTCAGTACAAGTCAAATAAGTACTGTTAATCTCTAAAACTTTTACCCAAGTCATATTGGAATTGGTGACTTGTCAGTGAGTCTCTTACACCTCTGAGAAAACTTGAGTAATCTCCACTTTCAGAAGAGGTCCCAACAATGGCCATTTCTCAATATGCGTTCTTAAACGATCTTGTGTTCTCGTACTACGTCATCATCCGTCAAAGTTCAACTCCAATACTCAAGAACGCAAGTACAGAGGACACATGAAAGTACCCGGATGTGTTCTTGATATCGAGGATGCATCGAATGCAGACTTGAGAGAATCGAACCGTTAGAAATCCCAGAAAACGCTGCGGACGGATGGAGGCCTGTAAGCTTTAAGGGATTCCCACTGCGGCTCATGAAAGTAAACATTTGTCTGTTTGTTTTGCTTAATTTTAATAAAGTGATAACCTGAAGAAAGCCTGCAGTATTTTTATTGGCATAGGAATCTTAACATTGACAAAGCATAGGTAACATAGGTTACTCATTGTCATAAACACACGCGGTAAATTAAATATGAAAATAATGTCTATAATAATATGAAAGAAATGTTTTAATAGTGATGTTATGTTGTGTTAATGTGCATTAGCCTTATTATGCTGGGACGGTCTGTTGAGCAACAAGATCGCAGCACATCTCAACTCTCACAAAGATGCGTTCTGTGTCCTCGCATCCTTCCGAGTTCGTTCTTTCAAGGTCGCCTGGCAAGACCGGTCTCCGTGAGAACGCAAATCCGTTCTTTGCGTTCTTTTAATTGAGAAACAGCCGATGTCTCAAACTGTGCTCAGATTGTATTAGTCCACCCAAAAATGACAAATAACTCTTGTCGTTTCAAACCTGTGTGACTTTCTCTGTTGAGGAACACATAAGATATTTTGAAGATTTCAACTGTGTTTGCCTATACAATGAAATTCCATTGTTGTTTTGGACCCCATTGACTTTAATTTGAACAAAAAAACTACACTTTTTCTGAATATTTTCTTTTGAGTGAGTATTTTTTGGGGTGAACTATACCTTTAATGCATATGAATGCAACAATTGTCTCCTTTTTATTTTTCCTTTGAATTTTAGGAAACATATATATGACATTAAATAAGACATAAATATAGAATCCATTAAGTCGCATGAGGTATAAACTTTTAAACAATTAAATTTCTCTTTGGGTAAATTTCAGTACAGTTAAGCACATACCATTATCTGTATATTTATGGCCTCTACATGTTTGTTTGGTAGAAATGCAATGTCTGTATTACATTTTTTAAGGCGAAATAGTTTCCATAGAACCAATCATATACTATTTTTCAGCTTTAATGTGATGAACTGATGTCACAATGTGTAAAAACACCAACAGCAGGTCTACACTGGATTGTAAACGGAGAGGATGTTTATTTTGAGGCTTTCCAGGGGTTGAAAAGTCAAGATGGTGAGCTACACCACAATCTAATGATATTATATAAAAACTACATAGGAGAATCAAAATGTACTGTTATTGCATTATATGTATTTAGAAGGAAGATTGTAATCTTTTAAAGTTCTTGTGCAGGTTAATTTATAAAATTTCAACTGGCCCTCTTCCCATACTGTAAATGTGTTTCACGCTGTTATTGTCAGACAATGAGACATTTTTTGGTAAAGCCAGTGAGATCAAAAACAGCGGCTTATTATTTAATGTTATTGTAAGTGAATCCTTGACTTTTGGGCTTAGTAACATGAAAAGGAAAAACAATGTTAGCTACGCTAATCTGAGGCCAGAACAAGGCATGTGACCAAACATTTTCTGCCCCTGGGGGTGTCCTGAGTTTGGTGTTCTGTACAAACATTGGCCTGGCCCTGTGTAGTTCTGTTTTTTGGAGGGCAGACAAAGGGAATAGCTCCATCTAGTCTCAAAGCAAATCTTTGGTGTTTACAAAAAGACCACACAACAACATCATAGCAGCCAATCTATTTGTAATTAAAATGTTTTTCTTATTTGGCCTCATGATGTCTTAATTCAGACATCAAATCCATCTGTTTTGACTGAATGTTGAAAGCCTCTGAAAGGATTTCACCTCAGTTAAGGATACGTGCATGGAGGGTAGGAACTATGGGAATTATGATTTATGATGACTTTATCGTACAAATCATATTGCACAGTGATATCACTTCTTTTTTTTCATTTCATCCATCTATCTATAGGTTCAGAGTATGTATTTCCTGATAATTTCCCAACTTCTGGCAACCCCTCAGTCTCTATACTGCACTAAAACTCTGTTGCAAAACCTATTGAGAAGGCAGTCACATAATGCATTACTGGAAAATATTGATTAAAATAGTTTATTTAAATGGATTTAAAAGGACTTTTATTTGTATCTGCTATGTATGTCATACTTATTATTGCGCCATTAGCTTTCAACACCAAATTCTGTTAAAAATTAATAGTGAGGCACGTCTTTTGTTTACTTCACTTGCTATTTGTGTTGCAAAAGTCTCAGTCACCTGAGGTTCCATTTCAGTTACAATGAGGTCACATTAGCAAATTTTTGCCAAAAAAGGCCCACTGTCCATTGTCAATAGTTTAGCCTTCCAGTAATGCCAAATTGTATGACATTGGTGGTGGAAAAAATATGAGAATGGGAGGAAAAATAATAAGTCAATGCTTCTGCTCCGGTCCAGAGATGCGATAACACAGAGCGGGTAATATGCGCGAGTCGGCGCAAGCCAGAAAACTTATCGGACCCATTTGAATTCTGCAGAATGCTGTATTTTAAAACGATATGGAGGAGAAACGGTTAGAGATTAGGAGGAAACTTTACCGAGCTCAACTGCTCTGGCCGAGCTGTGATATAAACTAAACGCTATTTTAAAAAAGGGAGGAGCTGTTCGATATGTACTGCCCTGTCTTCCTGTTTAAGTGAAAATTACCAACGCTATCTCACGACTAATTCGTCCGTATTTTACGAGGTGGCTAATTTTGTCTAAATGATTTGTCTAAACCCCAGTGATGGGTAGGCTTAGGGGCGGGGTTAGAGGTAGGTAATTTGTACGAATTCATACGAATTGGGCAACTCGTAAAATATGTACAAATTGCCGTGAGATCGGATTGAAATTACGTCAACACATTGAACAATGCTGCGCATTTCAAGCAAGTGTGCCATACAAGTCCTGAAAAGTGAAGCCAAAACGTTTCGATCACCCCCAGGTCCCAGTATAGGTCATAAACCCCACCCTCTCCATGTAATCGAATGGGACGTGAGACAAACTAAACAATCAAATTACATTTCAAATACATTTTTTTTTTCTGTCATTTTAGTTTTTATCACGCTGATGTAAGTTCATGTGTTCGTTTTTTAAATAAGTTTGGTTTTAGTTAGTTATTTGATGCTATAAAAATGGGGGTGTGACGTCATGATTGACAGCTGAGGCACCAACTGACTTTTTCGGGATTTTTGGGAGGAGATTGAAGCTTCAACTTTAATTTCTACATTTCCATAACTGTTTATTTCACACCAACATAATGAGTTGTTCTGCAGTAAACTGTACTAACCGATTCTGCTGGAGTGTGGGCGGGGCCTTGATACCGCGGCTCTATTTCACGCTCACTACTGCACAGACTCGGGCTCCGAGTTCACTCCCAGATAACATACATATCCGGGCATGTCAGCGCCATATATGGACACTGGAACACTTTTCACGCTTTTCTACAATGGAAGAGAATCAAGGTGCATCGTTCATCTTTTTTTTACAGTCTATGGTTTCAAGGCACTTCAGTAGGCCTATAAGAATTATTCAGAAAAACAATTGTGAATACAATTACAGCTGCCACAATTACCCAATCATGAAAAGTACATATTACAGCATTATATTTATATTTTCTCCCTTTGCATCAAAGGTTACTACTCACAAAGTGCTTTTCAAAGTGCAGTGCAATCTCAGACATCTGTCTGTTAAATGCAATGGCGGCCAATCAGAAGTGGAAGAATGGCTGGTAAAATGTAAACAGGTAAACATTTAATATTTGACAAATGTTTTACGACAAATTACTCAGTTTTTTTTAAATCAAATTTCACAGTTGTGAAGTAAAAATATGCTATCATTTACATGATTCACGTTCATAGCAATGTTGCATAGGCCTACTGTGTTATATTTTAAAATAAATATTGTTTGCATATAGTTTAAATCGATTACTTCACAAATACAATAAGACCTTTAGACTTTAATCTTTTAATTAATCAATTCCTTTAAATAAAAATACCAATTACCCAATATTAGTCCGAATATCCACTGACCCTAGAACTGCCTCTGGTAGACAGCAAGGCTTTCCACTAGATCAACAAAATCTATCTCTGATTGTCAGTTTGTAGGCTTGCGGTCATCTCTTCTGTTCACGTGTCACATTTTACACTCGTGCTGAATCTACGTGTCATATGTAGATTCAGGTTGGAGTCAGATGATTCAGCTTTCCCTTGTAAGCAGATTGCTTTTAAACCCCCCCCCACACACACACGCACACACACACACACACTTTTACAAGAACATTAAACATTTAATGGGGGCAAAAACAATGTAAAATAGTTCTTCCTGTACTGCAATGTTTTGCACACCATTAAATGTGAAGTCATATAATTGTGAATTGGCAAATGGGTTTGCTTTGCTCCAAGTGGAGCATAACTTTGCTGTGAATATTAAAATCACTCGTACAAACTTCTACCAGCATCTCTAACCATAGCTTCCAGATCATGCATTACAAATAGAAGTAAATGATTCATGTGTGCTGTTTACTGGCAACAAGCCTTTTTTGTATCACGATGCGGAAAAACTGAGGTAAAGGAGCTCAGCAGAGAGCACTTGAACTTTTGAAAGGGTTGACATTCATAAAACAGCATTTCTACCTCAGAACGCACGGCATTACTACGTTCAAAATACGTGGGGAATTTCACTTTAAAGTATTAGTTTAACCCCAAAATTAAAAGTTGTTATTTATTCACCCTCATATCGTTACAAACCTGTATAATTTCTTTACATGTTTTGAGCTTAGCACAATATATATTTTGGCAAAACCACAGAAATATATGTTTGGTTTTTTTAATGACATATAGTCTTTAAACTCCCTCCAGGGGACAGCGAATTTACCACATCCAGAATTCCTAGAAATCCCCTCAGGAATTCCTAGAAAAAAAAAAACCCTCAAGGCTGTCTTTCTTCAAACAAACCCACCCTCACAGAGCAAAAGCTTCAGTCAGACATCTTTGTTTTTGACAGAAACTAAACAGATTGTTGACCTCAGACACAACTCACCCTGGCTTTGCAGCTTTATGAAAAAAACAGAGAAATGTCATCTATCAGAAGTTCTTCATCCTGCTGATGTTTGACATATTAAGAAACCCCAAATGCTCTGATGCTCAGAGAAAATCTGCCTGACATTATTGCCAGACATTGAAGTAATGTAGTAAAAATAGGTCAAACCCAAAAGGGCGTATGATGTGTTCTGACCAAACTTTTAGACTTGCAAAACAATTCCTACTCTAAAATATATATGTGACTAACAACAGAATTGTTTTGAGTGCCACATTGGATATAAATGAAAGAAAAATGTTTCCCAAACACTCTCAACCTCAGCCATTGGTTGAAAAACTAGGTAGCCCCGCCCTCAAACCGATACCACTGGTTGAGCCACTGTTGCCATGTCTGGCTGCTTGTTTTGATAAAGCCACAAGTTTACTCTTTTTCAGGGAAATCAACCTACAAAAAGCTAGAGAAATGTGACATTCTATTTAAAGAACTTTGTGACTGAATTAGATAAAAATAAAAAAGCATTCAGCCAAAGGTCTTTGAAATTCTTCCTACTTTGGTTGATTTCTCAACCAAATACAAACTTGATTTCTCCATAAATATCCACAATAGTATGTATGGTATCTATTTTTACAGTGATATTAATAAAATACTTCCATTTATACATGCTGATATGTATTATGTCTCATGGTGGAAGGTTTTTCAAGAAAAGAGCTCCATGTTTGGATAGTTGCCATTGGGACACAAAACAGAGCAACTACACTGATGACCTTACATGGATCCATCTTCACAAATACATTTGTCGGAAGTTTACAGCAAGGCAGCAGCTGGTGGGATTCAGAAGCTGTCCATTCTTGAGATCGCCTGAGGGGCTCTTTTATCCTCCTCTAAACTCTAGGAAAACTCGAAACTTGGAGTGTCGATCGTGATGATTTTGACTTTTGATGCGGCTCTCAATTGTTTGAAGAGTATAAAATTAAATGTACATTAATCAAATCAATTACAATGAATCACATATATCAATATTTGCAGACAAAATGTGCCATGTCAAATTAAAAGCAGTTCAAAAGTTTTTTCTTATTTAAAATATTATTAAAGTGCCCCTATTATGGTTTTTCAAATATTCCCTTTCATCCAGTGCGTAAGATAACTGTTTGTGAATGTAAACGTTCTGCAAACTTAAAGTCAAAAGTGCACTATAAATATTAGTTATTCATAAATACCAAGTTATTCATTAATCATCGCGCTCAGAATGATATGGTAAAAATTGATGTCATCGTTACTGTCTTTACAGTTTGTAAAATCGCTGAGCTTTAGGAAGCCTCCAGAGCTGAAGTTCAGTTATGGTAATGGACTGTAAATGGTAGACCAATCACAACAGACTGGGACATCTGGCCAATCAGAGCAGCTCACGGAAAGTAGGGATTTAGAGAGACTGATTCATCCATTGAGTCGTTTGAGAATCATTGAAAAAAAAAAAAAAAAGTCGTGATGATGATGTGCAATGTATATTATGAGAAAATTACAGTGTTTTTTGACCGTTAATGCATGTAAACCTGTTGTAGGAGACCTCCAAAACAAAATTAGGAGCTTTTAAAATAGTGATATTGATATAAATACAATGATATTGCATGTGATTGGTGAATACTGTATATATGTAACGCTGTGCTCAGGCAAGAAGAGGAAGACAGACGAATTCAATCCAAAATACTCCAAGTTTAATATAACGCAACGTAGATTGGACAGAGACTGAAGGAACTAAATAGTGAACACAATGAGGATGACAGCTGACACAGATGAACTAATAACGATGATAACTGGGGAGACAGACGAGTGGCGGGAAACAGAACAAAGGAACAGCAGATACAAACAAACTGAAACTAAACGTGACTGAATGTGACAGTTCGCCCCCCTCCGGCAAGGCGTGACCTCGCGCCGTGGCAGAACAGGTAGCGGGTCGGAGGGGCTTTGGAGGGGGACGAGGTGATGAAGGAGAGATGGTGAGAGGCAGACAAGGAGGGATGATGGCAGGATGGTGATGGTGGGACGACGATCCCCTGGCGGCGATAATGGTGATTGGCCGATGGCACAGAGCCAGAGCTCCCCAGTGCCGACAGCCCACGGCGGAGACAAGGGAGGGAGGAGTCCAGGTGGTGACAAGGCTGACGACAACTAGGGGACAACCGACGGAGACAGAGCCGAAGGATCCGCAGGCGCAGACCGAGGGAGCTGAGCGACATCGCTGTTGCAGGAGACCCAGGCGATGTTGCGGTGACAAGCACCGTAGGCGGAGCCAGAGTATCCAAGGACAGGGACGACGCTGGTGAGACTGAGGACAGAGGTGACCCAGGAGGGAGGAAGGAGCCCGCTGTAGCCGTAGGGGAGGAGGGACAGAGCACAGCCCGGATGTCCATGGCGTAGGTAGAGCGACGACAGACCAAGGGGGAGCTGGCAGGACGAGGGAACCCAGTGGAGTCACTCGGACGAGGGTCTCTGGAGGTGCTGAGGGCGGGCGCAGCCGTCAGGTCGATGGGCCAAGATGGAACAAAGGGATCCGAGGCCGGAGGCGGAGCCGCTGGATCCTCCTTGAAAGGCGCTGCTGGTAGTGGTTGCTCGACGTCCTGGCGAGGCATCTCCAGAGAAGGTGCAGGGCTACAAACATCCAGAAGCAATGGGGCTGGAGGACTGGCTGAGCTCTGTGGTGGTGGAAGTGACAGGACACTAGATGTGATGATAGTGTCCATAAACAATAATGAAGATTCAGATATCGGGTGGGATAGGGTGGGAAAGTCCCTGTCGAAATCCCTGTTGAAGTTGATCAGCCAGTCCTCTGCTTCTGTTCCCTCGTCCACTGGTGTCACAGGCTCACACCCCTGGTCAGAACCATGCTGGGGCATTGCATCCGGGGCTATGGCAAGCTCTGTTCCCTTATCCTCGGGCCTTGGCTCGCTCGTCACGCTGGGTGGTGCGCCACTCGGTCTGCGGGGGGCTCACGTGACTTCTCAGTGGTCGGTGGTAAAACAGGCTCTGGGTCAGGCTGTGCTCTGAATCAGGGCGCAACACTCTCCAGACACCTGATGACAGCCTCTCTCCAGTTCAGTCCTGTGGTGTCTGGGAGGTCAACAGGGTGGTGGAAAGTTGCCCCGATCCAGAACAGGGTCTTCAGGGTCTCGTCGCCAAGGGGGCTGGTGACGGCAAGACGACAAAAGTTAATAGAAAAGTCCAAAAAAGTGGTGCTCTCTTGAGCAATGACCATTTTTGCCCTGACATCCATCTTGGGCGGTCCATTCTTCTGTAATGCTGTGCTCAGGCAGGAAGAGGAAGACAGACGAATTCAATCCAAAATACTCCAAGTTTAATATAAATCAGACAATAGGCAGGGAGAACACAACTTAATAACGGACAACATAGAACGGACAGAGACTGAAAGAACAGGAGGAACTAAATAGTGAACACAATGAGGATGATGATGACACACAGCTGACACAGATGAACTAATAATGATGGTAACCGGGGAGACAGACGAGTGGCGGGAAACAGAACAAAGGAACATGTGACAGATACAAACAAACTGAAACTAAACGTGACAATATACATTTATAAAAAAAACTTCTCTCTTGACCTTTGATAGTAGGAGTTTCACAGTTTTCCAAGTTCACGCCACATTAAAGTAGCATCAGGACTCTGCAATCTGCTACCTTCAGTCAAAAATCTTTATAAAAATACCAAGATGACCACAGAATCATTTTCCTGACATTACAATATTTCAGTGTTTTTGAAGTATCTTTCCAAAGCCTTGATTTCAACATTGTGTATAATGTGTCTTCTACACAGGCTTGAATTAAAGGTTTTCCAAAGATTTCCATGCCCTGTTTGGCTGAGGGTAGGTGTCCCAAGTTTTACCATAATTACACAGTGGAAGCATAATTGACTTCTGTTTGAACACAAACAAAACTAGCTTGTTGAAACTCAGGTGGAGCAGGCCAGCGATCAATTTTGAATGTACCCATTCTGTCATTGGAAGAGTGTGTTAAAGTAAGAATGTATATGAGATTTTCCTGAAGCATTTTCTCAAATGTGTTTAACTTGAGTACCATAAACTCACTGCAGAGACAGACATTGTACCACATTCCCCAGAGCAATATTCAGTTAACTGTCAATGGTAACAGTAATGTATTGTCCAGTGGTCACTGTGTTCTGGCATTAAACTCTTAGCCATTGTTTTTTTGTATCCTTGATCTTGAACAGTTTAAAGGGACAGTTCACCCAAAAATTAAAATTCATCATTTACTCACCCCCCACATGTTCCAAACCTATATTAACCTATAGTTTCTTTCTTCCGTTGAGCACAAAAGAAGATAAAAAAGAGTGAGTAAATGATGACAGAATTTTCATTTTTGGGTGAACTATCCCTTTAAGGTCTTCTTCAATAGAGAAGTAATGGGTCAATGACATCTATTCATTTACTCAAAAATACATAAAAAATTAACAGTTTCAAAAACAGTTTCAAAGGAAGTTGTCCTTCCAAGTGTGCTTTTTGATCAAACGTGGTGCAATATATTTCTTATTCTCCATATTCCCTGATATGTGGGTAACTGGACCCCTTTATCTGGAACAAATAGTGCACTGTGCCCCCCCTTCACTAACCGCTTATCCATATCACTCTGTTCTCCATCCCTCCACGGCCCAGCACTCCCTGTGCGGTTTCCCACAACCTACTGCACTGCTACTGGTGGTGGATACGGTATCTGTGGATGTCAAGGCTGGAAAACATGTCTGAAAGAGACAGATGGGGAGATGATGATGAGTGGGGTTTCTTGGAAAGTGATGTAGTTTTGCCCTCTTCATTTTAAGAGGCCTTTAAAACCCAAATGAAGCAGGGCAGTTGCGAGATCACCTGAGTGAAACCACCTGGTATGCTGCCCATTTCCTGTTAAATTTATTCACTGTCTACTCTGCCATGGTAACAAGCAGAGGTTAGAAATATGTTTTCATAACTTATGAAATGGATAGTTGAGGTAAACCACTGTGTGCACATCAATGCTTTACAATTCTCCATTAAAAAAAAAAGTTGCACGTTTACCGTATGTGAATATTCATGTCAGTCAGATGCATTAACAGACGTTTGCTCAAATTAAAATGTTTATTGCACCAAACTTTCACATTGAACATTTGTCTTTATCTGAACAGGCCTTTATGGCTTCAAATGTCTATGATGTTAAACTGGATGTGTTGAGTAAAACATAAAACAGGTAATTGCTATAGGGTTGGGATTTTAACTGATTCTTATTCTCATTGGCTACATTCACTGTCCGTTTTTTGGACTGATAACCGCATTTACTTACAAGTGTGAGTCTCGAAATGTCCCGTTCAAACAGCAACTTACAGTAGCGTCTCGACAACAAGAGACAATTCTCTACTAGTAACCATAGCGACAGTGACCAAAGTAATATCAAAGATGGCGACGTCCATAAAACTGACAAGTCATATCACTTTCGAATCGACAAGAGTCCAATCGAGTTGCAAGTTCATCCATCAAATCTTCATTAACCGACAGCAGCTTTTATATATAGCTGCGTTTCCACCAAAATTACCCAGAACAATTTGTCCCAGGAACTTTTTTTCACCCAAACCTGCTGCTGTCTGCATTTCCATCACGGTCTAAAGTACCGTGAAGATTAGGCAAATTAGTCCGGTGATGTAGGACTGTGCGTGACTTTCCAGTGTCCTCCGCATATAAACTTAATAAAGCCTGAACCTCGTCGTCGGTCCATCTGGCGTATTTTTAAACTCCATTGTTGTTTGGAATAGCAAACAACTCTTATGGTGTGTGCACACCAAAAGCGAAGCGAATATTCGCATCGCATTACTCACTGTAGTTAACTCGCAGGATAACTTGTTTTTCGCGTCACTCGCATGAACAAAAACATTGCGCAATGAGGAGTGTTTTCACGCACATCAACAACATTTCCTTCTGCTATTTTTTCCGTCATCAAACATGTTGGAGATAACAACTATTGCTGCTCTGTACCTGTTGTGAAAGTCCCAAATACGCCGAAAAGCCAAATGCCAACGTGTCTGGGTTCACAGCACCATCCAGATGCGCACACAACTCTGTGAATTTCATCGTCTTCGCCAGGAACTGCCTCTGGATGACAGCCGCTTCCAGCGCTACTTGAGGATGACGGGTGCCCAGTTTGATAACCTGTCAAACCGGACGTGTCAATAAGCTATTCAATGATTTGCTTGCGCGACAATGCGTCATGCGAATTTTCCGCTCAAGTTGAAGACGCGATTGAGGCGAATATCATGCGTTCACGGCAAATCCAATCTACTCGCGCAAATAATTAAATTCGCATTTGGTGTGCACACACCATTACTGCACGCACCGCAACAGACTTTTAAAAATGGTGGTTGAAATAAAATGCTGTCAACCAATCAAAATGCTGTGTGAACCAATCAGCATGTTCAGCGCCCAAGTCCCACCCCTGAAAGTTCCTGAACTTTAAAAAAGTACTACCTCGTTTTACCCGGAACTTCATTTAGGCCCTGGTACCTGCGGTTGAAACACACAGAGTACCACCCCAAAGTCCCTAGTTCCTGGGGAAAGTTCCTGCGGTGGAAACTAAGTGCTGTCCCGTAAAACCTAAAATATTGGTACTGTATTTTTTACGGTAAAGTTTTGGCAACCACAGTTGCCGTTTTTTTACCGTAAATTTTACAGGGATTTTTTTACAGTGTTCATATTCAATATGAATTGAATCATACTGAATCGAGATCAGAATTGAATCGAACCCCAAGCTTGTGAATCAAAATCAGATTGGTTGCTCTAAAAGTTTTTCTTCAGACAGTAACTCCACCATAAAAATAGTTGTCCTGAAAAGTAGAAGAAGAGAGTTTATACTAATGCCTGCCATAGTGCCCCTGGTGGCAGCACTGAAAATGCAACACTTTTATTGCTTTGTGCTATGAATTGCAGTCTGACACATTTTGGAATGACATCCAAACTTGAGTGCATTTTTACGTTATTAAATAAAGGAGACAATATCATAAAACCAGAGAGAGAGAGAGAGGGAGAGAGGAAGAGAAACATCTCCAATCATAACAATCTGTTTTTCACTAGCGGCTAAGACAGAGAAAGAGAGAGAGAGAGAGAGAGAGAGAGAGAGAGAGAGAGAGAGCTATTCATACCCCTATCTATATGTCTTGAGTCAGTCAAAAACATCCAGCTGTTTTGTATTACTTTCCCCTTTGGTTCATTGAGGCATAATTACATTCTGACTTCATCGGAACCTTAGCGTGACCTCTGCTCCTGTCAGACACACACAAACACGCACAGACTTCTCCGAATGAGACGAGATCACACAGCGCTCACGCTGCCACCACAATGAACCTCAGACTCAAACCGACTCACCCCTGGAACACAGCGGGGGGACGAAAGGGTGAAAACGAGACCCACGCAAAAACACACCACTGTTTCCCTTCATTTGGGGAACCCGCAGCGTGCCTCACTGGAAACCATTGCTAATCAGGCCCAATTTTTGACCCTTTGCTGTTTTTGCTCCTTCTCATTTCACTCTCCCCCGCTCGATGTCTCTCATTTGGAATGATGTCATGGATTTTCCAGCTACACATATTTGGAGGGCTTTTTTTCTTTCTTTCTCTCAATTAACCAGCAGGGCTTCCCCACATCAAACCGCTAGAGACGTTTTCCCTTTTAAACTGCTATGAAATGCATCCCCCAGATGACTAGCTCATTGTTGATTTTTATTTTTGTTTTTTTCTTACACATGGAAGGGCAATGCCTGTGTCTATTTACCAATGCGCACGTTACAGACGTCATAAGCGTGACATGATGTTTGGAATCAAAGAACGTCCTTGTGATGTGTATATATGATGTCTAAACATCCAATAAATATTATTTTCTACTGTTAGCTGGATATCAATGGCCAATAAAGCTACAAATGTGAGCAATTATGTCTTTTCAAAGCCCATCTGCAACTGGAGGCCCCTTCTAGAGCTTTCCCAAGACCCTTCACACGGCTTTTTTACATTTCATAAATTATGCGTTTGCTGTGTACTCACGGATTTATGCAACTAAATCTAGTCGTAATAATTCTCACCAAAATATTGCAATGTTCATGTGTGTTTGAACTGCTTGTACCGAAGAATGAGTTACAGTGCACTAAAGCCAGTAAATTTTCTGGATATTTTTCTTTTTGTTGTCATTTGGAAGGAAAGAGGGGTCTATTTTCATTTTCTTCACCACATTTTTCTTCCGTGCTTATTTTGAAGTACTCATAAATAACTCATTTTTATAGAACGCCGCAATTTTTTTATTAAAACCTGACTTGACAAATGTACGTTTTAGTTATTTGCCCTTTTCGTGATCTATTTAAGTACTGGACCACGGCTGGCTACATATCAGTGTCCATAAGAAGCCATCGGGTGGGAGGCTATAGTGACTCAGCATTGCAAATGTGTCTACACCACGTATGACTGTTTGTGTGTACGCATTCAACCTTTACTGGCACGTTAAAGCTATTTAAAGAAGATAACAGTGTACAATCTAAGAATATGACGTGTTTGAATGCGCTAAGAAAGTCAACTCAAAATAATGGTAACACTTTACTTTAGGGTCCAGTTCTCACTATAAACTCATAGTTGCTTATTAGAATGCATATTACTAGGATATTGGCTGCATATTAGTGTTTATAAAGCACATATTAATGCCTTATTCTGCATGACCATAATCCTACCCATTACCTAAACTTAATTACCTTACTAACTATTAATAAGCAGTAATTTGGAGTTTATTGAGGCAAAAGTCATGATAGTTAGTTAATAGTGAGAATTGGACTTAAAATCAAATCAAATCACCTTTATTTATATATAGCGCTTTTTACAATGCCAATTGTTTCAAAGCAGCTTCACAGTGGTAACAGGAAAATAATGCAACAGAATTTGATTCGGCTGTACAGCCGCTCTGGTGAAAACGGTGATGTCATCCAGCTCATTTCAGTTATCATATAGTGTCAATGCGGGCGGATCAGTAATATAGTTGAAATTTAAGTGTCCCCAACTGAGCAAGCCAAAAGCCAAAGGCGACGGTGGCAAGGAACCAAAACTCCTTCAGGGCCAGAATGGAGAAAAAAACCTTGGGAGAGACCAGGCTCAGTCGGGGTGCCAGTTCTCCTCTGGCCGACGAACAAATAGTGTATGATTATGATTCTGGCAACATTACAGGTCAGAAGTTATATTAGATCAATAGATATTCGTAGGATTATTCGAAAGATTGGAGTCGTCACGCCGGGGACGGGTTTAATGAGGATGTCGTGTCGATGCAGCATTTACAGGGGGGAGTTTAATTGACACGGTCTCTACAGACACTTCAGAGATGCGTTTGTCATGTCCAGGCTAAGGTCTACCATCTGGTCCGGATACGGCCCGGATCCGGCCGACTGCAGTAAACCTCGGGATAAACAGAGAGACTAACATTAGCGTAGATGCCATTCTTCTTATGATGTAACGAGTACATCAGGTGTTATGGGAAGTGTTCCCGGTTCCGGCTGACCTCGTTAATGCAGCCTAAAACAATAATTTAACTGATTTGAATAATATAAATTAAAAATGTTTTATGTGTATGCCATAGTAAAGAGATTTTTTTTTTAGTCTAGATTTAAACTGACAGAGTGTGTCTGCTTCCCGAACAATGCTAGGAAGACTGTTCCAGAGTTCAGGTGCTAAATAGGAAAAGAATCGATTGCCTGCAGTTGATTTTGATATTCTAGGTATTATCAACTGGCCAGAATTTTGAGACTGCAATAGACGTGATGGAGTATAATGCGTTAAGAGCTCGCTCAAGTACTGGGGAGCTAAACCATTTAGTGCTTTGTAAGTAATCAGCAAGATTTTAAAATGTATACGCTGTTTAATAGGGAGCCAATGCAGTGTTGCCAGAACCGGGCTAATATGGTCATACCTCCTGGTTCTAGTAAGAACTCGAGCTGCTGCGTTTTGGACAAGCTGCAGTTTATTTATTAAGCGAGCAGGGCAACCACCCAGTAGAGCATTACAATAATCTAGCCTTGAGGTCATGAACGCATGAACTAACTGTTCAGCATTTTGCATTGAAAGCATGTGCCGTAATTTAGATATATTTTTAAGATGGTAGAATGCAGTTTTACAGATGCTAGAAACGTGGCTTTCAAATGAGAGATTGTTATCAAAGAGCACACCCAGGTTCCTAACTGACGACGAGGACTTGACAGAGCAGCCATCGAGTGTTAGACAGTATTCTAGGTTACTACTTGTGGAGTTTTTTTGTCTAATGATTAAAAATTCATTTTTTTCTAAATTAAGTTGCAGGAAATTACTAGTCATCCAATTTTTTATATCAGCTATGCATTCTGTTAATCTTGTGAATTGGTAAGTTTCGTCAGGGCGTGAAGAAATATAGAGCTGAGTATCGTCAGCATAACAATGAAAACTAACACCATGCTTCCTAATAATATCTCCCAGTGGTAGCATGTACAGGGTGAAAAGCAACGGTCCTAGCACTGAGCCCTGCGGTACTCCATACTGAACTTGTGATCGGTGTGACATCTCTTCATTTACTGCTACAAACTGATAACGGTCAGATAAGTATGATTTAAACCATGCCAATGAAATTCCACTAATGCCAACATAATTTTCAAGTCTATTCAAAAGAATGTTGTGGTCGATAGTATTGAATACAGCACTAAGATCGAGTAACACTAACAGAGAGATACAACCACGACTGGATGATAAGAGTAAATCATTTGTAACTCTAATGAGAGCAGTCTCAGTACTATGATACGGTCTAAATCCTGACTGGAAATCCTCACAGATATCATTTCTTTCTAAAAAGGAGCATAATTGTGAGGACACTGCCTTTTCTAGTATTTTTGACAGACAAACATAACAGAAAACTTAGGGAGCATTTACCCGACACCATTTTCAACTAAAGACAGAAAACTTTTTGTGTTTTGGCCGTTAATTTACACAACAATGGCGTTTTGGGGGCCTAAAATGCAAACATTTGAAAACGGGGTTTTGAAAACGACACCATCTCTGAAAACAAATTTCTTGTGAAACGCAAAATTACAAAAACGCGAATTTGTGAAAACGGAGGTCGTTTTTTTTTTAAAAATGGATGTCAATGGAAAAGAGTCTTCACTGCACTGAATAAGCCGCTTTTGTGAGGAAATAACAATTTAATCAATCGTCTGCCTGTCCGCTAATCTTCAACATGTTTTATGCTAAACAATACTTTTGTTGCGATATGTAGATTTTACTATGTCAAGTCAAGTCAAGTCACCTTTATTTATATAGCGCTTTTAGCAATGCAGATTGTTTCAAAGCAGCTTCACAGTGTTAACAGGAAAATAATGCAACAGAATTTGATTCAGCTGTACAGCCGTTCTGTAGAAAACAGTGATGTCATCGTCCAGCTCAGTTCGGTTCTCATATAGTGTCAATGTGGGCAGATCAGTAATATAGTTGAATATTTAGTGTCCCTGACTAAGCAAGCCAAAAGCCAAAGGCAAAAGAGGCGACGGTGGCAAGGAACCAAAACTCCATCAGGTGACAGATTGAAGAAATAAGGTAAGGTAAAACTATGATAAAAAGGTATTTTTATCATATTTTTTAGAAGGCAGAGAAGGGAATGTCCCGACAGATAAGACTCATTTACGGTGTTACCATAGTATTTAATAGTAATATTGAGTGATATTGTCTAAAGAAAGTAAAAAAATGCTGATGTTTTCTTTCTTTGGCTTTCAGGTAAGACTTGAATTGTAATGATTATTATAACTGCATGTATGCATATGATGCTGATATTATGCATTTTAATGAATAAAGAGAAAATTTATAATTTAATTATAAATATTGTGTTATATTGTATGTTGTTTAATGAAAATAAAAAAAATTAAGTGTTCTTTCTATTGCTGCTGGTTAATCTTGTACTGTAATAATTTATGACTCTGCTGTGTGCCTAATGATGATGATATTACGCTTTTAATGAATGATGGTAAAAAAATACATATCATTTTAATTATGTATTAAATTACAATTAAGTTTTAGTGTACTCTTAAATGTAGTTTTATGTGCCCTGCAGTGACTAGTACTTTGCAGCTAATAGAGATATTCACGCTTTTTTTCCGTAACCTTTACTAGCGATATAACAGCAAATATAGAACATTTATTCACGAGACCAACGCGCTAATAATCCACAAGAAACAGATTAACGTAAACTGTAACTGACTGTAACTTTGAACGGAGGGCACTGACGTCACTGCCATTACACGATAGGCTGAGGTGCCGCACGTGATTCAAGTTAGCCGTTACGCTTTTTCCAATGTTAAAACCCCAGACTCTCTCATCTCCCCAATATAAGACAATCTCTGCTATAGGCACGTAGTTTTTCTTTACAAAGTGACATCGCCATCTACTGGCCTGGCAGCAGAATACAGTGTTTTTAGTCGTTTTCATGCAGCCGCTTGAACGGGGATCGTTTTGACAACGTTGGTGTCAAAAACACAGAGGGAAAATCCCCCTGAGGGGTATACAGTAGACACAGGTGAAAATCATAGTTTACTATGGAGACAAACAAGGGCATAATCAGTCACTAAGGCTGAATCCGAAATCACCCCCTATACCCTTAAATAGGGCATTATTTGAGGGGACAATCATTTGTAGTGGTGTCTGAAACCATAGTGGACGTTATTGAGTGCACTCATTCAATCCCGCATTGCACCGCAATAACGAGTGTACAACTGATGTACGCTAAACGGCTGTCCGAATTCACTCACTCGTTTTCATTCACTCCTTCAAGTGAACTATATTAGTGGACTAATGTAGGGAAATAGTGATTGAGGGTTTAGGGGGCGGTTTTGGATTCAGCCTAAGACAACTGAGGGGCCATTTACACGACACCGTTTTCAACTAAAAACGTAAACCGTTTTATGCATTTTGGCCGTTAATTTACACGACAACGGCGTTTTGGCGGCTTGAAAACGGGTTTCAAAGTGCAATTTTTTGAAAACAACACAGTTATCATCTCCATGTAAACTACAAAAACATGAATTTGTGAAAACCATGCGCATGCGTATTATGTGTTCAGTCTATAGGCGCGTAGTGTTTCTTTACATAGGGACATCGCCATCTACTGGCCTGGCATGAATAATATAATATAATAGTATTTTGTGTTGATGTACATAAATGCAGTTCCATGTGCCTTTTATCGTTTATATAAATATTTTGGAAATGACGAAAAGTGGGGATTTCCAAGTGGATAAGTATGTGCTTATTTATTTATTTAGACAAATAAATACATTGATGTAATTATTAATTAATGTATTTATTAAATAAAGTATTTAATAAAATGTATTTAAACAAAACACATAAATAGTTAAAAACAAAAAATGTTTAAACAAAAATGTATTTATTTTTTAAATTCAGATAAGAAATTATGGTTACACCTTATTTTAAGGTGACGCAGTTACATTGTACTTACTCAAATAAGCACTAAGTAATATTAATTAACTATGTAACATGTACTTACTATAGAGTTACGGTTAGGGTTTGGGTTTGGTTAGGGTTAGTTACTTGTAATTATGCATAATTTACTGCTATTACTATAGTAAGTGCATGTAGTGACGTGTAACTACGTCACCTTAAAATGAAGTTACCGAAATTAGTATATTTATAATATTAATAACAATTCAAATAAATAAATAAACATTATATGAGCTGTTTAATTGTTTATAAATATTTTATATAGAAATCTGAAACCATTTTAAACGGTTATTTTGCAGTAAACACTATCAGATATTGAATGTGTTTAAATTAAAACCAACTACTCTTCATGCTATATTAATCTTATGTCAGATAATAGTTTTTCTACAGGATTTGTTACTCTAATACTTTAAAAAAAAAAATGTCATGGGGCACCAGAAGTGTATCCTGTTCGTGGAAGTGTCATCTACCAGTTAATGTCTACCAGACATTTACTATTATTATTTCAATGAGCCCACACTGGGAGAAAGTCACAATAGGTGAGGAGGCCAAAAGGTCTAAGATGGCCTGTTGGGATTCCCGCTGTTCCGAACAGTTTGTAAACGCAGTAGAACAAGTTCAGAGAGCCGTTTCAGCTGGCCGTGGCGCGTCTCTGAATCATAGGGGCCAAGCTGGGAGCTGTAGTTGAATTGAAATGAATGAGTTGTTATGTAAGTTCTTACGTTATTGCAAACTTATGTAAATGGCTTCGTTGCTACACAACAATAATCTGCCTGTCAAAACATTAACAACCGTACAAATAGCCCGTTTTGTAGAGCTTTTGTTGAGCCTTTGTGCAGTTTACAGTTACATCTAATAGATACAAATAGTAGAATGTGGAAAAGTTGAACGAAGACGAGTCGAAGGGAATGAATGACGGTATTACTCAGTCTACTTGTGGTTGTTATGACTGCTCTAATGTATAAAGCAAAATTTATGTCATGATGAATGGTAAATGTCCATGATGGGAGTCTGGGGGTTTCTTTATGGCCACGTCTCCAGCTGTGTGTTATCATTTCCTTTTTTCAGAGGAGTTCCACTTCAAACTCTTCCCTCAAGCGTCGCTGGCTGCTCAACTGATTCTCATTAGGCCGGGTCGCTAAATATTTTGCCTGAAATAAACACA
The DNA here is from genome assembly GCA_039654105.1 of Coreius guichenoti. Classification (NCBI taxonomy): domain Eukaryota; kingdom Metazoa; phylum Chordata; class Actinopteri; order Cypriniformes; family Gobionidae; genus Coreius; species Coreius guichenoti. The sequence goes on from CM077191.1 coordinate 24,649,473, forward strand.
GCGGTCCCCGGAAAACAACGGCGTGATGGTCTATGTCAGCAACACGTAAAAGAGACAAGAGACGTGTCAGTGTATCGAAACTGATGGAGAAGCCGATTGGTTGAAAGTGATATTGTTTTAACCTTTGTGTGTTGTGTGTTTGTTTTCAAGCCTGAAGCTTGGCCAAGGCCTTCCTGGATTGTGTTCCCCCTGACGGTGCTTTCGCGCGAACCTCCCGAGCGCTGTGACTCGCTGGCCGTCTTTCCCTTTCATGCCGGAGGAGTCATATGGGCCCATTTCCACATTAAGATTTACGATCGGCTATTGAAGGATAGCGAGAGACTTTGAAACGTAAGATAATATTGGCTCGGGGTTACAGATGCTTCACAGCTTTTTCCCGAGCGAGACGATTTGTGGTGCCTAATTATTTGTGTTTAACCATTATGAATCATTTCCTTTTCTAGAGGGTGATGAAAACTTGAACATCTTTGAAAGAATCTGAGCATTGTGCGTCTGATCGTCCTGCTTCGACTCAGTCATCCACGGCGAATGCCGGCGGACATATTGAATCCCTCTGTGTATTCCACTGATCACGTGCCAAGACTGTTTGCCGCTCATCTGCCTCCCACATTCAGCTGTTGTTCGGTGCAGCTCGCAGCCGAGAGCAACACGAGAGCTCCGTGCCGAAAAACAAAAAAAGACACATCAAAAAGACCTTCCTGGGAGAAGTTTACGACTCAAAGAACATCCTGGAAGATGTCAAGCTTTCTGATGGATGAGTAGTGAAAGCAGAAATGCAGTGAACTACAAAAAAAAAGGATGACAGGAATAACAGGCGAAAGCGACTGGTGCCCTACTCCCTTAACTTCTTGGTCTGAAATGACAAAAAGGGTGAAAACCAAACCACATGATTTCTCATGAGTGTCAGAAGGGAGGAAAATTTTTATATTTTATTATAGTTTATTTATTTCCATTTAGTCATTTTAATGTTTCACATTAAACTTATTTTAGTTTCTAATTTTTGTTTAGTTTTTCATCCAATATTTATGTTTTTTTTTTCAGCTTTATATCAGTTAACAAAAATGTTTTTAACTCTTTCCCCACCAGCGTTTTTGAAAAAAAGTTGCCACCAGCATTTTTGATCATTTTCACAAAAGTTTCATGGCCCCCATAATATTTTGTTGTATATCTGAACATGCAATATATCAAAAGAAAGAACAGACCCTCTGCTTTTAAACAAAACCTGTTTTATTCTAGCTTCATGCATTCTTTTTTTTTTTTTTTATCAACAGTTGAATATGGGTAAATTTGATAAAAAAAACATTTTAAACAAAAAGCTGAGAAAATCATGTTTTTGTTAAAGATTACATCCAGATCAGATTCAGAACGATGATCAAAACATAGATGGAGTAGATTGAGTCCATCAACACCCCCAAAGCTTCACAGTCCTATAGCTCGTCCTGGGTCGACATTTCATTCTGTGATCGCATTGAATTTTACATATGCATCTGCTTACATATGCTATCGATTGTTTCTGCTTCTTCTTCACCTGTGTTTTGATCAGGAGATTCTGTACTCTTTCAGAAGATGTGTCGTAGATAATACGATAATAACGTCTCGGTTACGTTAGTAACCCTCATTCCCTGAAGGAGGGAATGGAGACGCCACGTCGGAGACGACGAATAGGAATCTTGCTAGCGAGAGCCAGTCTACTTCGAGTGTAACTAAACGAGCCAATGCACATTGGCATGCAATGATTGCACCAGCTACTCATGCCAGTAGCACCAGCTACTCATGCGGGTATAAATGAGCCACAGGTGCTTGCATCAAATCAGTTTTTCGCTGAGGAGCCGAGTAGGTGAACTAGCACCCCAGCGGGGCACAGAGGACATGGCGACGGGACGTGGCGTCTCCGTTCCCTCCTTCAGGGAACGAGGGTTACATACGTAACCGAGATGTTCCCAGTCAGTCGGTCACTTCCGACGCCACGTCGGAGACCGACGAATAGAAATCCCTACTAAAATGCCATGGCCTCTGCCCCCTTCCAGTGCCCTGTGTGAGCCTCCTGAGCTCTCTTACCTGATGAGACGGGGCTCACACAGAGAAGTCCATCACTGCTGTTCCGCATGACCCAATCAGTGACTATTGGATAACACTGGGAAAGCATGCCTTCCTAGAATGAACACTATGGAGGCCACATCGTACGCCGAAGGAGTTATGTGGGGCAGAAGTGCTGAGCCGTAGCCCGCAATGCAAAAGGCTGCTCCAACCCACTAAGGGGGGTTCTCCCAAGGGAAAGACACGGGCTTCCGTGGAAAAATATATGGGATCCCCGCAGGGTCACTCATATATACCCAGCCCAGTACCGGTTCTCAAGGATTCAGCAGCAAAAGGGCCTGATGCCAGACGCTCCGCCACGTCCGGCACCAAGGGTGATGGAGGACTTGACAGAGTTTGCTTCTGGAGAATATAAGCGCCACAGTTCAGGGCGCAGCAAGCTGACAAGAGCCAGGGCCTCTCAGTGCTTCTACCCGTTTGAGGTGAGAACACAGGAGGAAACTGGCTCTACACGTAGGCTATAGAATCTAGCGAACGTGTTGGGTGTCGCCCAGCCCGCAGCTATACAGATGTCTGACAGCGAGGCGCCACGTGCCAGCACCTAGGAGGATGCAACACTTCTAGTAGAGTGTGCTTGCACCCTGAGTGGACAGGGCACACCTTCCCAACCGACTGACCTTCCACGGCTGCGGCAGCATAAACTTTGAGGGTGGAGGGAGACAGCCTTTGCTCCAACCCCTGCTGCAGGAAGGAAAGCACAGATGCGATCGAACATCTACCGGGGTCTCCTCAGCGAGAAGAACACCACTCGATGAATAGGTTTCACTTCAAGGCATAAGCCTGTCTCATAGACGATGCTCTTGCCAAAGTGATGGTGTTACCCCAAGAGGTAGTTAAGTCACCTAGAACCTCCGCGTCCCGTCCATGACATGGAGTTTCCCGACGCGGGTGCCACAGGGTGCCCCGTCTCTGAGTAAGAAGGTCCTTCCTCAGAGGAATCTGCCAAGGAGAGGCTGTCATGAGGAGCATTAGTTCTAGGAACCAGGCCCAGTTGGGCCAGTACAGCGCAACTAGCAAGACCTGCTCCTTGTCCTTCCTGACTTTGCACAGGGTCTGTGCAAGTAGACTCACTGGGGGAAACGCATATTTGCGTAGACCCCGGGGCCAGCTGTGTGCTAGTGCATCCGTGCCGGGTGTTCTCTCGGTCAGTAAATAAAACAACTGGCAGTGGAACGTTTCTGGAGAGGCAAACAGGTCTACCTGAGCCTCTCCGAACTGTCCCAAGATCAGCTGAACCGCCTGGGGGTGGAGTCGCCACTCTCCTGGGAGCGCGACCTCAGATGCGTCTGACTCCAGAGGAGGAGATGGCAGGTGAGTTGCGACATGCGACGGGAGCGCAGACCACCTTGTCGGTTGATGTACACAACGGTCGCAGTGTTGTCCGTACGGACCAATACATCTTTGCCCTGTAGCGGCTTTTTGAGGCAGCTCAGTGCAAGACGTACTGCTAGCAACTCAAGGCAGTTGATATGCAAATGCAAACCCCTGACACTGCATGCCCATTGTACGTGGCTCTCCAGCCCGTGGCAGAGGCATTCGTAAATACCACAGCATGCCTGGACACCAGTTCTAAGGGCACTCCGGCCCAAAGAAACAAGGGATCTGACCACGGCTGAAGGTTTGGTGACAGGCCAGTGTGATACTCACCCGGTGAGTGCCGCGCTGCCACGCCCATCTCAGGACTCGGCCGTGAAGCCAATGCTGAAGCGGTCTCATATGAAGCAAACCAAGAGGTGTTACTGCCGCTGCGGCTGCCATATGCCCCAGGAGCCTCTGAAATTGTTTCAGTGGGACCGCCGTCCTGCCTTGAAACGTGTTCAGGCAGTTCAGCATCGACTGGACACGCTCTTCTGTGAGGCGTGCCATCTGCTCGACCGAATCCAACTTTATACAGAGAAAAGAGATCCTCTGCACGGAGGCGAGATTCTCTTTTCCCAGTTGACCCGAAGACCCAACTGGCTGAGGTGTCTGAGCACCAGGTCCCTGTGTTCGCACAACTGATCCCTGGACTGTGCTAGAATGAGCCAGTCGTCGAGATAGTTGAGAATGCAAACGCCCTGTTCTCTCATGGGCACAAGGGCCCCCTCCGCGACTTTCGTGAAGACACGGGGGGACAGGGACAGCCCGAAGGGCAGGACTTTGTACTTATATGCTCGACCCTCGAAAAGCGCAGAAACGGCCTGTGTCGAGGAAGAATCGAGACATGAAAGTACGCGTCCTTCAGGTCGATTGCTGCAAACCAATCTCGGGGACGGATGCATTTGAAAATGCGTTTCTGCATGAACATCTTGAACGGTAGCTTGTGAAGGCTCAGATTCAGAACTCGCAGGTCCAAGATTGGCCGTAACCCACCGGTTTTCTTGGGTACAATGAAGTACGGGCTGTAAAACCCTGTCTTCATATTGGTTGAAGGGACCGGCTCTATCACGTCCTTCGCCAGTAGGACTGCAATCTCTGCACACGCAGGACATGGGCATCTGCAGCGTTTACCGAAGTGAAGCAGACGCCCATGAACCTGGGGGGACGCCAGGCGAACTGAATCGCATAGCCGAGCCTGATGGTCCGAGTGAGCCAGCGAGACGGACTGGGGAGCTCTAGCCAGGCTCACAGAGACCGTACAAGCGGGACCAAAGGGACCACCGATGTACCCACCATGGGGCAGCGAGGTGGAATACAGGTTGGGGCGGCTGTCTCGTGGAGGCGGCCTGCAGCGGGGTGTGAGTGTGCTGTGCAACACTAACCGATTCCACGAGTGGGCAGAGGGTACGTGAGAAGGCTTGGTTGCGTCCGCCCTTGACTCAAAAGATTATCTGCCCGACCCTCCTCCGGGGAAGAGCAGCCCGCTGCAGATGCCCATCTCTGGGTCGCCCGTCTCAGAGGTGATGTTTCACCGACCGCTTAAACAGCAGCAGAGACGGGTGGCGTCGTCTTCCTGTGGTGGACATAGTAGAGCAGGCTGTGCCCAAGTTTTTGTTTTTTTTTTGCAGGGGGTGATGCCTTTGGCGACGAGCAGACTGAGGGGCGGCCCACGAGGCACTCTGATGGTATGTCGGGGGAAGCTCTTGATTGCCTCAGCCTGCTACCGACTGCGAAGAACTGCTGGGCCCAGTTCTCGACAGTGTCGCCTTGCAGTACGCTAGAGGGGGAGGGGCCCTAGGGGGTTGGTTCCCCCGAAGGAGAAGCCCTCCCCACCTCAGGTCACCCAAGCTATTTCACCGAAGTAGACCTCTCCTGTTGGCCACCAGGGAGGGCGCTACAATGGGAAATAGGCAAGGGGACAGCGCACCTAGAGCGCCGAGCGAGTGCTGGGTTGCCGTAACAACCCGCGCTGCAGCCTGGCAGCTCGACGGCACACAACACGCAGAGAAGCGAGAGGTCCGTCTGGGTTTCCCCGGCGGGCAGCTCTCGTTGATCTCCTCGGTCTCCCAGAGTGTCGAGCAGACCCACGGCTGTGCTTTTACACACGAGCGGTGGCTGGCCAGCAACAAAGGGGACTCAAGCTTCCCGGAGAAAGAAGAGTCGCGACCGGCGTGCCGACGTGGTCATGTTCTCATTAGAAAATGTGAACCACCCACGAACGCCGTCTCAGCATGCATACGCCCAGACATGTGAAACAGTGCTCGTGGCCGTCAGTGAGGACAGGAAACAACCGCATCCAGAAACACACAGAAAGAATGTCATCTTTAAAAAGACGCAAGCTCTATCTGTGTAGCTCTTCAAGGGAAATTGCTCTCCGCGGTGCTGAAGCATGCAGGGAGATGGTCGCGGCGACACAGACAGGGAAAATGTGCAGCCTGTCATGCGCACTCTCTTTCTCATAGAAGGCGATCTCTTACCAGCCGTGAAAACAGCTTTTCAGTGCTCTTAACAGCGCACAGAACCAGCTGTGAGAACAGCCTTTTGTTTTTGCTCAATAAAACAAAATAGAAAAAGAAAGACAGAAGATCGAGCCCGCTGCAGTGCCGTCACTCCAACACCAAATGAGGAGAGGTCCACTCGAAGAGCTTGACTCGTTATAATTAACACACGCTTTGTAGAGAGTGATTTCAGGACAAACCATCCACCACTCGGCTCCAAAGCAAAAAGCTGATTTGATGCAAGCACCTGTGGCTCATTTATACCCGCGCTGCATGGCATGAGCAGCTGGTGCAATCATTGTATGCCAATGTGCATTGGCTTGTTTAGTTACACTCGAAGTAGATTGGCTCTCGCTAGCGAGATTCCTATTCGTCGGTCTCCGACGTGGTGTCGGAAGTGACCGACTGAATGGGAACCATGGTTTGACCCTTCTTGAGCTCTCTCTAAAGCCCCGTTTCCATCTAAATTACCTGGAACAATTTGTCCCAGGAACTTTTTTTTCCCCCAGACCTGTTGCTGTCTGCGTTTCCATTGCGGTCTAAAGTACCGTGAAGATTAGGCAAATTAGTCAGATGATGTAGGACTGCGTGTAACTTTCCAGTTCCTGCTGGATTTCGTCCTCCACATATAAGCTTAATAAAGCCTGAACCTCGTCGTCGGTCCATTGGTCGTATTTTTTATACTCCATTGTTGATTCGAATAGCAAACAACTCTTACTGCACGCACCACAACAGACTTTTAAAACGGTGGTTGAAATAAAATGCTGCGTGGAGTCAACCAATCAAAATGCTGCGTGAAATCAACATGCATGTTCAGCGCCCAAGTCCTACCTCTGAAAGTTCTTGAACTTTGAAAAAGTACTACCTCGCGAGCACTTTCCAAGGGGGAAATTTTTCCCGGAACTTCCTTTAGGCCCTGGTCCCTGCGGTCGAAACACACCGAGTACCACCCCAAAGTCCCTAGTTCCTAGGGAAAGTTCCTGCAGTGAAAAAGTATACATTTATTTTTTATTTTTTTTTACAGTTGTACGTATAGCCTTTCAAAGTATACTACTTTTGACGTTTATGCATACACAGGCGGTTGATGTATGCGTATTACGACGTCTTGCATTCCTTCTGGTTAGTGTCTTTTAGCCCTTGCATACCTGTTACAAAGATATTTCCACTGTTGATAGAATGTTTCATCCTTGCCCAGTGCCTGAACTCAATCTCTCTTATCCACATTGCCATCCATTGTTGTTGTAGCTTGCACGCATTTCTGTCTCTTCTCCTCCTTGTGAATCAACGGACCAGTTATATTCAATTCTTGAACAAATAGTTCTTTTAAGTGGGTAACCAGTGGAGCCGGTTCACAGAATCGAACTGAATCAAACTTCAGTTTCGGGTTGATGACGTGAGCTGCGCATCCGCAGTAGGCACGCACGGTCCTTGGGCAGCACCGAATGAGCCAGTGAGCATGTCTAGACAGGTTATTGAACCAAAGAACCAATTCTTTTTCCGAAAAAGAAAAAAATGGTGAAACAAGTGTAGACTACTGACTGACGCGCTCCAGAAGTTAAGGACATTTTTTACAAATTAAAGCACAATATTTTGTTTTTATTGTGAGTGTACACAAATAAAAGTAAACCAGCAGTTTCTGTTTTTTTCTCAACACAGTTTTGACTGATATTTAGCGTAACTTATCCATGCAGCAAACGTTTTAAAACTAGCCTGAAAAAATAACTGTACAAACTAATCAATTCAAATAATACCCTAGGCTACTTGTTCAAAATAAAACATATAGCCTGCGTGGTTTTTCAAAACCCTGTTAGCATAATTACATGGCATTAAATTATTTAGCAGGACTCCGATTTCGGCCTCGCTAAAATTCTTTTTCTTGCCGCTCGCCATTCTCAAGTAAAAAAAAACTGGATGTCGAATGGTGCTCTTTTATATGCTAATGATATTAATTAGGGGGCGTTTACAAGGTGGAGATCTGAAACCATTCAGCTGCGCACAATTTCAAGATCAATTGCGATTTATAGATTTCACATGCGAAAGAGAGGCGTACGCACGTTTTTTTGTGCAGACGTTCGTTTTTCGGAATCACACGTACAACATCTTAGATCAAACGTAGGACAGTTTCTACGCAACATTTTATAAATGAGGCCTGACGAGTTGCCCGAAGTGCTGTTGTTTCTATGACTTTGACTCACTTTATAACTTGCAGAACTGTTGGTTGTGACGTAAATGATGCCACAGTAACTTCTGTTATTATTCATCACTGTTTTATGGATGTTTGTTTGAAAAGTCTTCATGTTTGGCTAACTGTGCTCGTGGTGCAGACTACAATTTGTACTGTGCAAGACAAACAGTAACTGATTACATGTAATGATTATGGGATTATGTAATCAGATTCCAAAATTAAGTGCTTGTAATTATTATATTACATTTTAAAATACTTGTAATCAGACTACAGTTACTTTTCTACTGATTACATTCATTGATTCTACATTTTTGTTATATTAAAATTGTTCCTTTCTGAAAAAGACTAGTGCTTATATAAGTTCAGAAGGTCTTCCAGGTTTGTGGAATGGCACACACAGACCAGCCACTAGTCGTGACTTATCACTGAAAACTGAGACCCACAGCATTTGGTCACTGGATTTACAGAAATCATTTCACTTTTTTTTTCAAGTGTTTTCTCAACATTGCAACATTGCATATCTAATCAGCTCCATGTTATTATTTGAATTATCACTCAGTGAGTCATTTAACCATGTATTACTGGAAGGCTTTTATCTTTCAAACACATTAAAATGTACAAATTCACATCATTTCATATTTACGTGCAACGCAGGGAGGGTCATTTTGTCAGCTGAACTTCTTTGCCCTAATATATTTTCACTGAAGTAAGCCCTTAGATTTTAGGTTAACGAGTTAATTTTATTAACTAAATAAATGTATTAAGTAAACTGTAATAATAAATAAAATGTTCACTGTTCTCTGATGTTGGTTAATGGTCACATGACATGCAGGTAAACAAATATTTTCAAATATTTTGGTATCTTTTTAAGTTTAAATTTTTATTTTATTTTTGCTATTTTATTTTTTACATTTTCATGATTTAATTACTTAACAGCTTTTAATTAAACTCACAAATCCCCTGCAGTTCTATCGCGAACCCCAGTCTGGCAAACCCTGACGTAATGTAATATTTAATGCACTTCATGTTGTTGATAAAGAATGGAATATATTTTTAATTTTTTGTATTTTTTTGTGCTTTCAGTTGATTAAAAAAAAAATAAACTAATTGCATTTTTTTTCTGTAATTAATCACAATTAAAAACATTAGAGTTTTTAATATTTTTATATTGTGATAATTTCACAGTTACTCTCCAAATTAATGTAGAAACAACTTAAAGACAGTATATTTTAAATATTTGTTGTGATGCCATCTTTTTATGAACGAAGGCCAGTCTCACTGATACTAATACTGTCAGGTTTCAGAGAGGGGAGGACCCAGATGCAGAATGAGCAGGGGAGTGATATTTATTAACAGAAGACACAGTACAAAATAGGTGAGGTGGGAACGCAGTCCAAGCAATAGGGCAGGGCACACAACTGGAGAACAGGTTGGTTGGGAATGAGACAGCTCCAGACTTTACAGCAACGGAGCAGCAGCTCAAGGAAGCAGAGGCTTGACACTGGGAGGTGTTACTGCTGAAGCACCAGAGTAGGCTGCCAGGCCAGGAGAGTCAGTGACCAGGAAGGACACAAGAAGCAGGGCAGGAACCAATACAAGACAATAAGAAAAAAAAAAAAAAAACCTCCCAACCCCAACAACAACTGATAACTAAGACTAGAGGAAGTCAAATAAATAACTGGAACGTGCAAAAAAGAAACAAACAAAACTGAAACTAAAGAGAAAATGAAAGATCAGTTAACACCCAAATCAAAAATAAGAAACCAAAAATAAAGCTCAGGAGAACTAGAGCAAAAATAAAGACTGCAGACAGACAGACAGACAGACAGACAGACAGACAGACAGACAGACAGACAGACAGACAGACAGACAGACAGACAGACAGACAGACAGACAGACAGACAGACAGACAGACAGACAGATGCAATGAACCAGTAGGGACATGAGAGAAAGGAGCACAATATAAAGGGAGCAGCACACGAGGAACAGGTGAACACAATTAGTGAAACGAGGGCTTGACAAGGACTAAACAAGGGGGCGTGGTAACAGGAAGCAAGGAGGCGGGACAAGAGGAGCACATGGCAAACACAAAGAAAGACAGAGCCATGTGCTCAAACACAACAAACGTAGAGACATGAAACAAGACAACACAGACAAGGCTGCCAGGGCAGAACCCTGACAAATACTGCTACTGATGTCTCTATGAACTTGATTTTTTTTTAAACATTAATGATAGACATTCAACATTACAGTATAATTGAAAGCTATCAATTTCAACATTTATTAGGCTTTAAAAAAATAACTTTTATTTTAAGTGAACTTAAAACAATCTTCACATAAACCCATTATAATAAATGTCATATTTACCTGTGGCCTTCATACCTGTTAGACATATACAGAAATTGAATAAAGTTATCAAACACCTACTGCATAAATGATTAATTAAATATAGATTAATCCTTATTAAAGCTACAATTTTCTCTTAATTTCTCTTAATGACAGACATCACAGCAACTGGTTTATTAGGCTGCTGGCACTTTAAGATCTGCCGCTGCCGAACATGACGCGGATCTGACGCGGATCTGACGAAGTTAATTTAAGACGTTATTTAACTCATTTAAGACTGCTCTTATGAGAATACTCGACAAAACGGCATTTTGGCATAATTCTGTGTTATTGTTTGTTCAAGCGCAAAAAAGAACTTGTGTGTGTGTCAGGACATTCACAGACAGCGCGTTCTCTTTGTCTTGTTGCGCTTGAATGGTTTAAAAGTATTTGCATGAATAAGAGCGGGATCGTATAATGTAACGCTAGCCAAAGAATAACAGATGCTGCGTTAATTGCGTCAAATATTTTTAGCGTGTTAAACTGAAAAAATTAATTGCATGTCTTAACGAGCTAATTTTGACAGCACTAGTATTTTTATATCAATATGGTACAAGATTATCCTATTCAAATCAATGTGATAAATGAGTTAGGTTATGAGTAATCTTAAAAAGTAATCTAAAAGTAGTCCAAATACATTACCTAAAATGAGTAATCTAGATTACATTACTAGCTACAATTTTATTCATGTATTTTTGAATTAGTAACTAGCTACAATATGCAATCCTGTAGAAAGTCACTACCCCTGAAAGTCACTGAGTAATTCACATACTGCTAAATCTTGACAAAATAAAATGGGGTCAAAGGTTATAGTCATAGATGCTGGGTACCACACTAGTTTTAATGTGTCAAGGGGCCACAAGGTACAACAATATGATAAAATGAGGAAATTCAAGTAATTTCTCACGTCATGAATATGAGAGCATGAGAGCTTCGTCTCAGATATTTCTCTTAAAAATAACAACAGAACAAAATTGTAAGTATAGAGCTTTTAAATTAAAACTGATAGCATGGCTCAGATCATTGGTACATTGGCCTGTATGTTTTTCAGAGGACAAACATCTGAGAGAAATAACACAGTATTGTGATTTCTAGTTCTCAAAACGTAATGACTTTCAGAACTAGACTGTGCTTGTTTTTCGTCCTAGCCGTAGCTGACCTGAGGGAGCACAAAAAAATGGTAACACGTCAATAACGAACACAAAAGAGTGCAATCAGCTGCCCCAGAGACGTGGCAAATGCCAAACTGGCTTTGTGTTTCCTTGATTATAATCTAGATGCTGAATTATGACAAATACAGATTGCCTTAATAGAAAAGCCATTCGGTGTGTTTTTCTTTCTGCCTTGTTTTCAAGAAATGCTGTTAAAGAGATGGGCTAACTTGTCACATTATGTGTATTGAGCTCTACACGGAGGTCCAGCTTGCTTCAATTAAAAGTCATAAGCGGCTGGTTTTGATCAAGATCCTTGGCAAAGCCAAGGTGATTCCTTTCGTAATGAAAAACAACAGAGGCCTTACACTCTAAACACTGTTAAAGAATAATAGCCCCTCTTGAGGGAAAGTAGCTAGCTCTCACACCACTTCCTCAGGAGTTTTCTTCCTTTTAGATTATATTGCAAACAAATCGGATACATGGATGGAATGAATAAAGGTTGTGTGGCGGAAGAAAAAAGAAACAGCTGTCGGGGTCTGGGAGCAAGATGTCTTTTGTGATGTTGGTCAGGGGAGATCGCTGGGTCTTTGGAGGGTTTCCCTATGAACAACTGTATGATTAACAAAAGAGAAACAAAGACTTATGAGGTCACCTCACAGGCAAACAAATTTTCCTTGATCTTTTTGGCGAAAAAAGCCTAACTTTCAGAACTTAAAACTTCCTCCCGAGTCCAAAAAGAGCATCTGATAGGCTGCCAAAACCACTTGTTTTGAACTTCTGCAACTTCTTGACGTCACACAGATACATCAATGACCGTCCATGTTTACATGTCAATTAACGTCTATTGCGTGATTAGAAACGTGGTAACAGTGAGGAAATATCATTATAAATATATCATTGGATCCGTCAGATGCGACACAAGAATCATGCAATTACATACATTTGGGCTTGGTTTCACAGACAGGGCTTAGATTAACCCAGGATTACACCTTAGTTCAATTAGGATATTTAAATAGCTTTTATAAACATGCCTTGGAAGAAAACATTAATTGAGACAAAACAATGGCACTGGCATAATTTAAGATCTGTCAGTGCAAGTTACTTTCAGTTAAAACAGCTCAAATACAGCAATAAGACTCGTGAAGCTTTTATAGCGTTTATAACCCCCTTTAGCTGTAATAAACCACGGCTTCATGGGGCTTATTGCTTTTATAAAACGGTTACCACACAATACAAATATTAAAGCCAAAATATATGTATCAATGCAACTTTCATGAAGTAAAATCACTAAAAGCCTTCCTTCCGCCGGAAAAAATAGTCCCTGACCGTGAACAGCAACCACTGATCTATATGTTTACTATATAGATCAGTGACAGCAACAGAAGTCACATTATTACGCCATTAAATGGCGGCAAAGACTGTCTTAATGAGTGAGTCACTCAATAGCGAAGACTTTTATATTGAAAGGACTAAAACTTGTTGTGTGAACACAGGAACAAGACGCAGCTGACAAATGAGCGCTGTCACTGTCAGGACGGGAAAACCCCTTTACTGTTAAAAGGACAAGATATTGCAGCGGACATTCAACAGATTTTTTATTATGAACATAGGACTGACCTTAAGGAATATGCTAAATCTGAATGCAGGTAATACACTCACAATAATACAAGCTTCAATGAACAATATCAATGAGAACAAACATATGTTTACGTTGCTAAGAGTGGTTGCTAAGGGTGTTGTGCAGTAATACAGAGAACCGTTGGGTGAAGCGATCATAGCTGTGTTTTATCGTGAATAAAACACAGCTATTGACCAATCAGAATCAAGGACTGGAACTAAACGTTTTGTAACATGCATTTTAGTCATTTAAGCCTTGTCTGTGAAACCGATTGATTCATTTCTGTTGCAAAAATCATTAGTTATTTACTTAGGGGCTGCTTACATGACACCATTTTCAACTGAAAACAGAAAACTTTTAATGTGTTCTGGTCGTTCATTTACACCACAACAGTGTTTTGGTGGCCCCGATCAGACAGAACGCGGTTCTCAGGTTTGAAAACGCGAGGTGCACTGCCTTTATTTGGTTGATGTTTTTTAATTTAGAAAAGAGCAGTGCGCTGCGTTTTTTTTTAATGTTGCTAGGCAACCCCTGAATTAGCTGTCCTGTCAGTCTAATCAAGGTAATTGTCACCACAACAGAAGGCCCGCCTCTCCATTCATTGACGTTGGGGGCTTTTCTGCTCAGAGTTGATTTTTTTTCAATTTCAGGCGCTCAGAGCGCTCCTAGAAAAACGCGAGGCGCAGCAGGCGGTTAAAACGCGAGTCGCCTCTGGCCCCGATCAGACAGAATGCGTTTTTCAGGTTTGAAAACGCGAGGCGCACTGTACCGCACCTTTTTTTGGTTGACGTTTTTTAATTTAGAAAAGAGCAGTGCGCTGCGTTTTTTTTATGTTGCCAGGCAACCCCCGAATCAGCTGTCCTGTCAGTCTAATTGAGGTAACGGTCACCACAACAGAAGGCCCGCCTCTCCATTCATTCGATTGGACAATAGAAAAAAATGCGATGACGTCGGGCGCTTTTCTGCTCAGAGTTGATTTTTTTTTCAACTTCATGCGCTCAGAGCGCTCCTTCAAAAACGTGAGGCGCAGCAGGCGGTTAAAACGTGAGGCGCCCGGGGCGCATAAACAGCGCGCAAAGCGCTCACTGCCAACAGAAAACTATTTAAAAAAGGCGCCTCTCACTGCAAAAACGCGTTCTGTCTGATCGGGGCCATAGAAAACTGTTTTTAAAAGGCGCCTCTCACTGCAAAAAACATATTCTGTCTGATTCGGGCCTAGGAACGCAAACTTTGAAATAGGTCTGAAGTGCAAGTTTTGAAAACGAGTTTTGAAAATTATACCGTTATCATCTCCGTGTAAACTTCAAAAACGTGAATCTGTGAAAACAGTGATGGCATGCACATCTGTATTACGTGTTTAGTCTATAGGCATGCACGTTTGAATGCGTATGTGCACGGGCTCGAAGTCTTTCTTTACAAGTGACATTTACAATTACTACAATGACAAAAACAATTACTTGCCTGGCATGCATAATACAGCGTTTTTAGTTGTTTCCGCGGATCCGTGTGAATGGGAATCATTTCGATTACATTTTCATCTCTACAGAGAAAAAAAACCTTTTGTTGTGAAATAAGAAACTTTTGTCGTGTGGATGAGGCCTTCACAGGCGATAGTCTAGTTGACACAATCTTTGCTGACACTTCAGGGATGCATTGTGGTCGTGTCTAGGCGCAGGTCCACCATCTGATCTGGATACGGCCCGGATACGGCTGACTACGGTAAACCTTGGGATAAACAGAGAGACTAACATTAGCGTAGATGCCATTCTTCTTATGATGTAACGAGTACATCAGGTGTTATGGGAAGTGTTCCCGGTTCCGGCTGACCTAGTTAATGCAGCCTAAAACAATCATTTAACTGATTTGAATAATATAAATTGATAATGTTTTATGTGTATGCCATAGTAAAGAGATGTGTTTTTAGTCTAGATTTAAACTGACAGAGTGTGTCTGCTTCCCGAACAGTGCTAGGAAGACTGTTCCAGAGTTTAGGTGCTAACTAGGAAATGGATCGACCGCCAGCAGTTGATTTTGATATTCTAGGTATTATCAACTGGCCAGAATTTTGAGACCGCAATAGACGTGATGGAGTATAATGCGTTAAGAGCTCGCTCAAGTACTGGGGAGCTAAACCATTTAGTGCTTTGTAAGTAATTAGCAAGATTTTAAAATTTATAAGATGTTTATAGGGAGCCAGTGCAGTGTTGACAGAACCGGGCTAATAAAATTTTTTATTGAACAGCAAATCAGTGTCATGATTGGAGTAATGATGCTGAAAATTCAGCTTTGCATCACAGGAATAAATGTATTTATCTTAAATATATTACAACAGAAAACATTTATTGTAAATTGTAATGATATCTCTCAATTTACTGTTTTTTTTTTTTTTTTTTCACAGATTTTCTGAATTACAACATACATACGTGTGTGTGTGTGTGTGTGTGTGTGTGTGTGTAACTAGAAAAAGAGCTATCCTGAATTTATCCATTGTTTCAAACAGGTTTCCTGTCTTCTATTTGTCTAATACTAATATCACGCCATTGGTTTAACTGATGTTGCCATGTCTGGTCAAGATGTTCAACGAAACTTAAAAGTAATAATAAAATAAATGTATTATATGCACCATTTGAATGAGATGAAAAACCTTGCCATTACATACATTTTTTAATTTCACAAGCAATTCTTAGGAGGTCAACACATCACGTTTTGTGAGCGTGTCACTCTCCAGAGTTCAAATTCCAGATCAACCATAAACCTTATCTGAATCCACATTAAAATTTTGCACACATTTAAAGCAATTGAGTTATTCCACCAAACCATGAGGCATTTGAGAGGAAGCACTCTGACAACTTTTATAATAGCAATTCTACATCTGTAAAAGATTTGAAGGGGGTGTGACCAGGATTTCCACTTAACTTTACAGCGCAGAGCATACCAGCACAGCACTCAATTATCTCTGACAAATTCCAGTGATTCATTGTCTTATCAGGGAAATTAAGGCAATTGCCTATCTGTCTCCTCTTTTCAAAGAATGGCCAATCTGCAGGAGACTGAGCTTAAGCGCACATCACAGACACATGGACTTGGCATCCTCTCCATCGCTTTTATCTCGTAGTCTCAACCGTATCAAAGATTGGAAGCGACTCCATAAACAGAGCTAGGGAGGGATAAAGGGTTTGTTCATCTTGTGTCCTCAGCCAAACGCAGAGGCCCGTTGATGAGCCATGTGGCTTTTAGATAGACGGTTGATATCAGTTCCAAAACGCAAAGAGAGCGGTGGAAAAAGAAAACATATAAATGTCTTGTATGATTGTGAGTGACTCTGACGTTTTTACGCAGTGTGAGGCGTGGCAGCAATTGTGGCGGTTACCCCGCGTGACCCGATGGGAGGGAAAAATGAAGTCAGATAAACAAGAAGAAAAAGACGAGATATGTTACTCTATAGGTGCAAAAGCTAAAGTGAAGTTCCATGAATAGTTAAAGGGTTAGTTCACCCAAAAATTCTCACCCTCAAGCCATCCTAGGTGTATGTGACATTCTTCTTTCAGACGAACACAATCAGAGTTATATTAAAAAATATCCTGGCTAATCATTATAATCAAGCATTATAATGGGAGTGAATGGTACCATTTCTTTTAAAGCCCAAAAAAGCACATCCATCCATCATAAAAGTAATCCATCCGGCTCCAGGGGGGTTAATAAAGGCCTTCTGAAGCGAAGTGATTTTTTTGTAAGAAAAATATCCATATTTATAACTTTATAAACTATGTTATTTTATAATCACTGGCTTCCGGTTACGACGTATGACATAGGACATAGGAGTAGTGTAAGCTTAGGTGAGAGTAGACGCCTCTCGCGGTTCAAACAAATAGGGCTGGGCAACAAACTCAAGCTCCTCCGACATTTCTCTTTAAAAATTTTCGTTTTTAAATTCTAATTCGTGACCAGTGTTTTGTTTTGCTCTATCCTCTGCGCTTCCGCGTTCATCAATACGTCATGCGTTGGGTCAGAGGTCACTCTTCCGCCGGAACTAGACTCACGTGCGGCCGTTATTATAGTTTATTAAGTTATAATTATGGATATTTTTCTTACAAAAATGCACCGCTTCACTTTAGAAGGCCTTTATTAACCCCCTGGAGCTGTATGGATTACTTTAATAATGGATGGATGTGCTTTTTTGGGCTTCAAAATCTATGGTACCATTCAATGCCATTATAAAGCTTGGATTAGCCAGGGCATTTTTTTAATATAACTCTGACTGTGTTCGTCTGAAAGAAGAATGTCATATACACCTAGGATGGGATAAATTATGGGATAATTTTAATTTTAAAGCCCTATTTGGGATTAGTTTTTACAAGGGTAGATAGATTAATGTAATTTTACCACAGGATGTCTGTAATATTAATGGTCAATTCGCACGGGATAAGAAATTTCAGTAAAACTATCAGAAGTGGGAGGGATAACTCGATTTACGCACATCCGTCACCTCCATGTCATCATGTGCATATTATGTTGCTTCCTGATATCATATGCGCAAAAACACAACACACACACGCAAAAAACACTTGAGGTTTGCCACAGCCTTGTCCCAATGTGAGTCACTTCTGGATAATATTTTATAATTTCATGTGCAGCCAAGGATTAGTTTACTTAAAGTAATTTACTAATAATAAATAATATGTATTTACAATATACCATTTTGAATTCCATGTGGAACCATGATTTAGTTCTGAAAAAACTTAATTTTAAAAATTAAATTTAAAATGGTATTATTTGTTTCTGATCGATCAGAGAACATTTAAAAGTAACAATCCTATAAAATTTGCAAAATGGAATGTTCACTTTCCCTTGTTCGTTTTTAAAACATTTCTTTTTTAATTGACTTTTTATTAAGAGAACATTCACAAATGATGTTTTCATAACTTAATGTGAATGTTAGCAAGACATTCTTAGAACGTATTTTTGTTAGCTGGGTATTTGTCTATTAAAGTGACTGATTTCTCCCCCCCTCAATAAAATGATTAATTTGAAATATATGGTTCTTGGTTGAATGAGTCAGTGAGTTGACTCAAGAACTACTCAAAACGATTCAGTTGATTCAAGAACGATTCAGTCCTATTCATGATCATACCATTCAGACAAGCTTTGTGAAACGACCTCAACCATTTAATTAATCTATCTGGAAAAAAAAAAAACTTCATTTGTCTTTCACAAATCAAGCATCATTATTCAGATGGTAATTGTTTTACATGGGGATTTTGAAATTTCAGCATACACATGCTAGTCTGAGT
Organism: Coreius guichenoti; assembly: GCA_039654105.1. NCBI lineage: Eukaryota > Metazoa > Chordata > Actinopteri > Cypriniformes > Gobionidae > Coreius > Coreius guichenoti. Next base: position 24,668,060 of record CM077191.1, read on the forward strand.
TTATCACTGTTTCAGACTGAAATTTAAATTTTTCTCCCACCACCCAAAATTCCCAGCTGATGTATGATTATAGTGAATTCCGGAAACGTTCTTAGTAGTGAATTCTGTTGTAGAACACACTTGCCACTACTGTTAATATCCAAACTCATGTTTATAGTGACAACTGTTTTTAGCTGCCATGTCTATTTGGGTTCTTTCACAAACTTTCATCCTGAGAAACAATTACTGTCGAATTGTGTTATAACTCAAAATACCCAAACAAACAGGAGGAATTTGTGACCGAAACCATTTTTTTTCAGGATCTGAAAAGTGACAGCTGTTGGCACGAAAAGTTGCGGATGATGCAGAGAAATAAAGAATTGATGTTCCTGGCAGAGGAAGACCTCTCAGCTCCGGGGAGCAGAACGAAAAGTTCCTCATGAAAAATTAAGAACGATCTGAAATGTGGCCTGAAGCGAAACGTGGGCAGGAGTCCGAGAGAGTGAACAGGAAGGGAAAGTCATCAGAAAGTCTGTCAAGGTGTGTGTGTGCCAATGCTATTTTATATGTTGGCACAGAAGGCCCTGGGTTTAGTACTTCTCATGCAGTGAGACAACACTGTGTTATAGACTTTGCTTTTGATAATTATCCTGGCAGAAATAACACAATAACAAGAAAATAAACATATAAAAATTCCACCTAATCCCGTTTAGAAACCATTTTCGTGCAAATAGCAGCAGGCTACTCATGATCAAGGTACCTCTCAGTATTCTCCTCCAATTGCATGTCAATATCCTGTATAATCTGCAGGCTAAGCAGCAGTAAGGATACCTCAACAAAGTCCCTTTCAAGGCAAGTTGTAAACAAATACATTTTGATGTTTGAATCACATAACCAGCTCCATATGTATGGCTTTTCTGACAATAAACTTGCTTGGTAGCTCACCTGGTACAGCATTACACTTGCGATGCGGAGCAGACGGGTACGAGTCCCGTTAGGCATGAGTGATGTTAAAAGAGCTCAAAGACTTGTAGAAGCAAGCTAAAATTGCATGGGTCCTCAGCAAATGCATTTTTATCTTGTGTTTGCTTTTGTTAAAACTATCGGTTATGTTTAGGGTAGGGTTTACTGTAGATGGTATGGGGTCATGAACTGAGAAATCAAATTTTCCTTGAGCTTTCGACATATTAGCGATCATCATACTATAAGAATATCCTGTAAGTTTCAGAACTGAAAACTTCCTTGTTAGTCACTCATTGTGGAATATGCCGTGAAAGACCGCCTCTGGGCAGATCAATGCCTACTTCATCATTGCAACTTTGGCCCCGCCCACTGGCGTGTTAGTGAGATGACAAGGAGAGAGGAGCAATACAGGATCCTAATGCTAGGAATGTGGTTATTTTATTTATTTTCAACAATGTGAATGTCTATGTTGGATTCTTTGGTAAATCAGCCGCAATTTCGGCGCAGGCTTTGCAAACGGACTTTTACGATATGGGTTCGACAGTAATGTGACAATATGTAAGTAACCGTATTAATTCTAATGCCTGATCTGTGACATGCAGTGATTTCTGATATGTAATGATTCATGTACAGTCAGATGTTCGTCTATGTGTCAGTAAATCAAACCAGTGACTAAACAGTCAACTTCACATTGTTTCTCTTAGTAGGATGAAAATAATCTATTATTTAAACTGTGATTAAATTATATATAGAAAGCGATCAAAGAACGCTCCCTTTGCAATCGCTGGTGCTGTCAATCAAACAGCGTGAGTTTATCAGCGACTGAGTTCTGGATTCAAGCCAAAACTCCTGTAATAATCAATGAATCTCTTATTTACATCGTGTTTGCACTGTTAGTTATGATGAAAGCATTCCTTAGAGTGCCGAAATCGTGTTGCAATGGCGAGATCACTGCATTCATGCGCTCAGCATGTCTGTGATCGGCTACAATGCTCATCACTGCAACATTTCATGCCACAATCTGAATATAATGCCATAGATTTAAATATAATGCTATAATCAACACTTTTGGTGATTAGTTAACCTTGAGAGCTGTAATAGTAAAAACGTGCTAAAAGTTTTTGAGAGAGTTCCACATGTAATCAGAGCTAAAATCAGGGTAGCAAAAATGCCATACTAACATTATAAGTGCACCACAGGAAACATTATAAAACAATAAAACAATTCAGTTCATGACCCCTTTAAAATGTGATAGAGCATTAAAGGGTTTGTTTGCCCAGAAATGAAAATTATCCCATAATTTACTCACCCTCAAGCCATCCTAGGTGTATATGACTTTCTTCTTTCAGCTAAACACAATTGTTTAAAAAATATCCTGGCTCTTCCAAGCTTTATAATGGGTATGAATGGTACCTTAGATTTTAAAGCCCAAAAAAGCACATCCATCCTTCATAAAAGTAATCCATACGGGTCCAGGGGGTTAATAAAGTTCCCGTTAAGACAAGTTCCGGCGCATGACGTAGGATGTAGGAGTATTGTAAACTCAGGTGAGAGTAGACGCCTCTTGCATTTCAAACAAATAGCGCTGGGCAACAAACTCAAGCTCCTCCAACATTTCTCTTTAAAAATTCTCATTTTAGACTTTTAATCGTGACCGGTGTTTTGTTTTGCTCCATCCTCTGCGCTTCCGCGTTCATCAATACGTCATGCATCAGGTCAGAGGTCACTCTTCCACCGGAACTCGACTCGCGTTCGGCCATTACCGGAAGCCAGTGATTATAGTTTATAAAGTTATAATTATGGATATTTTTCTTACAAAAACGCATCACTTTGCTTCAGAATGTCTAACCCCCTGGAGCTGTATGGATTACTTTTATGATGGATGGATGCACATTTTTGGGCTTATAAAATAGTACCATTCACTCCCATTATAAAGCTGGAAAGAGCCAGAATATTTTTTAATAGAACTCAGATTATGTTTGGCTGAAAGAAGAGTCATATACACCTAGGATGGCTTGAGGGTGAGTAAATTATGGGATAATTTAAATTTTTGGGTGAACTAACCCTTTAACCTTTTAGCACAACTCAGCGGACAAACAACATAATAAAATGTTGCCAGATTCACGTTCATCTGTTCATCTTTGGAGAAAACTGAATGCGCTTTTAGTGACCCTCACTGGACATTTCACATTGAAATTGTTACGAAACATGCAAGAGGCAACGTAATAGTTGCAATCGAGCAGCTATTTTCAGACATGCCTACAACTCCTGTCTAAATGAATGGGGAAATACCGAAATCTCCAAAACTGCTTGCCAAACTCTCATTTCAATAAAATATTTCAAAACAGCAATAAAATCTGACATGAATGGTATCATAAATGTTGTTTATCATAAAAACACTGAAAGTATATTTCATGTTCATGGTACAGTAGCAATAACTAATGTAATTCTAAAGGTCATAAAGGGTTAAACTGGTGATGTAAATTAAATTATGACTGATTTATGAGTGTTATACAAGTGTGGCCCCTTTAAACAGTACTTGAAGTCTTATTCATATGATCTTCACACCAATTTTTCCCATCATTACATTCATTGTGTGAGGATCAATGGGCCTATATGATTGGACATGTCTCAGATCCAGGAATTTTGATAACTGCTGGCATTTTCACAGGCACCAGAACCGCCGAACAGAGGGGGATGGTTGGTATGTGAAGTGTGTGAGTGTGTGCATTTATGCCAATTTAAATGTGTTTTTCTGAATTCTGGCTGAATGCAAAATGATGGTTCTGAAACTTTGCAGATTTATGAATTCAGACAGACTTAGCAAGCTTTGTATATTGTTATGCATGATGAAAAATCCAAATTGAATTTGGATGAAAAAATGTATCCAGTCAGGATGGAATGACCTTAAAGGACCAGGCACAGAATATGCCTGATTTGGTGAACTCTTCATCATGGTGCCCAGGGGGTAAAGGGTGCCAAGTCTTTCTTGTTTACAAGGTCAGAGAGCCAGTGAGGGAGAATAAAAGCTGTTTTGTCTTTAACTGCAAACAAGCTTTTGTGACGCCATTAACTGTGGTGTTCATTAGGACCAACAAAAAGATACTCAACTAATTGCTGTTGAACCCCTTGCCGTCTATAAGTTCACCAGTAGGGCGTTGTTTCAAGCATCTCTTAAAAGTGACCACATTAACATATTTGTTGCTTCATATTGTTCTCTTTTGGACTCTGAGAGAATCTCAATGACATTTCGATGAGTGGAATACAGAGGAGGTTGTTAGTAATTGTGTCTCACATCTTGGGAATGCTAGTGGGATTGACCAAGCCCATTCCCTCGAAAGAACCATGCTACTGATCGGCACAAAGGCCAAAGGAAATGCTGTCATGATGTCAACAAAAGCTTGTGGTAAATGGTCTTCATCTTCAACAATGCAAGTACTCAACAGCACACTTAGCAGGGGACTTTTCTCTTAGGATGAAGTGGAAATTCATCCTCAAAAGAAATTTGGATGTAAAAAGAAAGGCATATGACAAAATATGAGAGAAATAAATGAATAAATTACTGTTGTTTTTATGAAGTATCATAAACAAGAATTCCACATTGGTCCAGGCTGGTTTTGCAGTATTGTCATGCTGTTCTCAAGCAAACCTGAGCTCAGATTCTCTTTTTCCATTAAATTCCCAATTATTATTTTTGTTTTTTACATAATGAACCCAAAAACAGTAGCACCACAGACATCAGAATACAAAAAAATGTTTATTTCTTCAAAAGATTAACATTATCAGACCCACCAAGAAGAGCATGTGTGAACCGCTTGGCCAAGACTCTTCACCTCAGTAAACCGCTGCAACTGAATCATTGAATCAGCGAGCTGAACTCGAGAACCAGAATAGGCTGCTTCCAAAATCTCATACTCTCTGAGTATACTTCTTTTGAATAAGTAATTACTTTGCGACCATTAAAAAAGTTTGTTCTATATCAAGGGTTCTCAACTCTGGCCCTCAATGTCCATTATCCAGCAGAATTTACCTCCAACCCTGATCAAACTCACCTGCCTTAAAGACAAGCCTTAAAGGTTAGCAAGAAAAGCATAATTCAACAAAGGTGAGGCTTCACTACAATAAATAAAATGCTTTTGTGGGAAAACAGCTTATTTAATAAATCAACAGCCTATTGGCTAATCTTCAACATGTTTGCTGTTCACACATAAGTTTAAAATGTTCTAGCTGATGGGCGCCGCCATGTTAGTTTGCACCGCAATCCAGAGAATTGTATCTGTCAGAACATGTCAATTCATCCACTTGTCCACAAATACATGAAAGTAAGTGGCTGGTGAAGTGGGAGAAGAATAGAGTAAACTTTATAGTTACCTAAACAAAGTGTATCTGATATGAATAAAACACGTTGTAAGTTTATAATTGGAAGGATTGTTATTGCTGCTTCCATGCAATGATGACAGTACTTGCTAGTACTTATGTGTATTTAAATGTCTGAAACCTAAAATAAAGATTATGTGGTTGAAAACACTGAATAGTTGTCATATATGTCAAGCGCTGAGCGTGTCCATCTCTGGCTCAGCTCCAGCCAAAGCATGAAAGCACATTTGAATTTAGCAGTTGATTACGTGATGCACTGAACGTTCGAATCACACCGGTGTGATTGTACGCGTCAAAGGGTTAAACATTCATTTTGGATCTATTTATTGTTAGAGTTTACACAGAGAAAAAAAAAATGCTGTTTTATAAGAGAAGTCACAAACAATTTTGCAAAAGGTTGGATTCAGTTTATGGCAATTCTTATTAATTTCTATGGTATCTACAAACAGTTATTGACTGTAGTACAATTCTGACAGAAATTCAATGATGTCAAGGCTGTAATGTGATTGGTTATCAAGGCACACACAGTGTTAGGGAAAGTTACTTTTAAAAAGTAATGCGTTACAATATTGTGTTACTCCCTAAAAAGTAACTAATTGTGTTACTTAGTTACTTTTTATGGAAAGTAATGTGTGTCACAGAGGCAACACCATCGTCAACACCAGATCCGTCAGCTCCACCCTCTCATTCAGCCTCACCAGAATTCTAATTGCACGCACTCATCAGCACTCTGGATATAAGCCATCACACTTCCCCTCACAGATCGTCTGGTCTTGTTGTTACACACATTCAACTTACCTGACTCCTTACCTGTTCATCCTCTGAGATGCATCTGTAGTTACCTTCATCATCATCCATCCAGTTCTTCAGTCTTCAGCGATCCAGATCATCTGTGGTTCCGTTCTCAGCATCTGCAAGAAACAAAGACTATTACCATTCAAGTTCATCAGATCCATCTTCAAGATATCTACTCACCTGTTCATTCCCCAACTCTCTGCCACCTACTTAAAAAAACAGTTTGAATTATATTACCTGTGTTGTCTCCTTCTGTCCGCTGACAATGTGTTACGTTACTTTTGATTTCAGCAGTTGATTTCCTTTTTCTCACCTGGGCCTGCTTATTTTTCTTAATAACAATAACAAAAGTTCCCTTTCAGTCAGTCACTTCACGTTACATCAGTGACTGATGGAATGGGGGTTTCGCTTAGAAGCCAATCGCCTTCGAGTTCTACAAAACGAGCCAATGGCATGACAGAATTTGCATAGTGCAACTCAGAAGCATGCACGAGGGCAATGCTGACCCTGCTTTAATGCAAGAGTTGCGTGCAGCAACCGACCTCGCCCTACGGGCGACGAAGGTTACTGCACGCTCTCTCGGTCAGGTGATGTCCACTTGTGTGGTCCAGGAACGTCATCTTTGGCTCAACCTGGCGGATATGCGAGAGGCTGAGCGAACGAAGTTCCTCAACTCTCCTATATCCCAGGCTGGGCTCTTCGGCGGGGCGGTCGAGGACTTTGTCCAACAGTTCTCGGCCGCACAGAAGCAGACTGAGGCTATAAAACATATTCTGCCCCAGTGGCCAGCTGCTGCCTCCACCCAGCCGCTGGCTCAGACACCTCAGCCTGCTCCCCGTCGAGGGCGCCCTCCTGCGCCTCCCGCGATGCAAAGCCTCGCTGCTCTCAGCCCCCTCTGTTGCCAGACCCCTGTCAGAGGAGGCCGCCGCGGAACGCTGGTCCTTCCCTGGCCTCCTCTGTCAGGACGCGGAACATGACCCCGCCCACACCTCAGGACGCTCCAATGCCTCCCATGTCTGGGCCGGTAATTCCGCTTCGCTGCCCCATCGTGGGTACGCCTGTCGTTCGCATGACCCCGCTGGTTCAGTTTTTGGGAGCCTGGCTAGAGCTTCCAAATCTGTCCCGCTGGCTTGCTCACACGATCAGGCTCGGCTATGCGATTCAGTTTGCAAGGTCTCCTCCCCGCTTTCGGGTTCGCCTTTACTGGGACCTTTACTGGGTTTGCATCCTGAACTATCTCGATGACTGGCTGATACTAGCTCGAGACCACTCTCGAGACCAGGTTTGCTTTATATAAGACCGCTTCAGCACTGGCTTCGCGATCGAGTCCCGAGATGGGCATGGCAACAAGACACGCTCCGGGTCCCAGTCACTCGGGCCTGCTGTCAAACCTTCACCCCGTGGTCGAACCTCACCTTTCTATGGGCCGGAGTGCCCTTAGAACGAGTTTCCAGGCATGTTGTTGTATCAACAGATGCCTCTGCCATGGGCTGGGATGCCATGTGCAATGGACAGGACCCCAGCGCCTATGGCATGTCAATTGCCTCGAGTTGCTGGCCGTACGTCTAGCCCTGCACCGCTTTCGAGCCCTTTTGAAGGATAAACATGTACTGGTCCGTTTAGACAATATGGCGACAGTAGCGTACATCAACCAGCAAGGTGGTCTACGCTCCCGCCGGATGTCACAACTCGCCCGCCATCTCCTCCTATGGAGTCAGAAGCATCTGAGGTCGCTTCGTGCCATTCACATCCCGGGAGATGGTTTCAGCCACTTCCGGGGGAATGGAGACTCCATCCCCAGACGGTTCAGCTGATTTGGGAACAGTTCGGCGACGCACAGGTAGATCGGTTTGCCTCCCACGACTCTTCTCATTGCCGCTGGTTTTACTCCCTGACCGAGGGGACCCTCGGCACGGATGCACTAGCACACAGCTGGCCGCGGGGCCTATGCAAGTATGCGTTTTCTCCAGTGAGCCTTCTCGCACAGGTCCTGTGCAAGATCAGAAAGGACGAGGAGCAGGTCCTTTTGGTCGCCCCATATTGGCCCGGCCGGACCTGGTTCTCCGAACTCGTACTCCTCGCGACAGGACCTCCTTTTTCAGAGACAGGGCACCCTCTGGCACCCGCGCCCCGACCTGTGGAACCTGCACTTGTGGGTCCTGGACGGGACGCGGAAGGTTTGAGTACCCTACCACCACAGGTGGTGGCTAGCATCACTTCCGCTAGGGCCTTGTCCATGAGACAGGCCTACACGTTGAAGTGGAACCTCTTCGTCACCTGGTGCTCTTCTCGCCGAGAAGACCCCAGGAAATGCCCGATCAGGTTCGTGCTCTCCTTCCTCCAAGAAGGGTTGGATTGAAGGCTGTCTCCTTCCACCCTCAAGGTTTACGTGGCCGTGATATCTGCGCACCACGACCTTGTGGACTCAAAAACGGTAGGACAGCACGACCTGGTCAGCAGGTTCCTTAGAGGAGCGAGGAGGATAAACCTACCTCGCCCTCTACAGATGCCCTCTTGGGACCTTGCAGTGGTTCTATCTGCCCTGCAGAGAGCTCCCTTTGAGCCACTGCAGTCCATTGAGCTTAAGTTCCTTTCTGTGAAGGCGGCGCTCTTGATTGCTTTGGCTTCCATCAAGAGGGTAGGGGACCTGCAGGCATTTTCGGTTGACGAAGCGTGCCTGGAATTCGGGCTGGCTAACTCTCACGTGATCCTGAGACCCCGGCCTGGATACGTGCCCAAGGTTCCGAGATTCTATAATCTCCATGTAGAGCCAATCGTGTACTCGCTCCAAATGGCCAGTAACTGGACAAGCTCAGGTGTCATCGCTTGCTATGCCATTCCACTCCATGGACTGGATGTGTGCGCTATTTCACTCAGGTGAGTTTCTCAGTAAGCCCTGAGTTCCTCCAGCACTGTTGACGCCGACACCAGAGTGCATGCCTGGTTGGTCAGCCCTCGTGTTAGGCTAGGTGCCTCCATGTGCATGGTTCCCCCGTTGGGCAACTCCCACATATGTATTTCCACGGTAAGTCTCTTCGAGCACGTCTTCCCTTGGCAAGACACCTTGCCAACCCTGGGGTTGAAACATTCCACCCTGTGGGCTGGATACCTCAGTGTGCTCCATATGCATGTACTCGGGTCATATGTGTATTCTAAGTCCTCCCTGAGGGCAGGCATTGTGTTGCATATTTCCACCTGGGATATGCTTCCCAGTGTACCTTGGTATTGGCGTTGAGCCTAGCCCCTCGTTCGTCCTAATCTCATGGCAGGGAGCTCAGATCAGCGCAGGACGCTGGAAGACAGCCGTTGTGGCGAGATTAGATTGGGGACCCCCATTCCGTCAGTCACTGATGTAACGCGAAGTGACTGACTGAAAGGAAACGTCTCGGTTACGTATGTAACCCTCGTTGGGTTTTTGGACATTACGTCCTTCTGCCACAACCGCTGTACCGCTGGTACGGCCGGGGCGCTCAGCCTCAGCTCCTCAGCAGGTAAACATTATGCGAGAGTGCACGTGCAGCTCCTTATATACCCATGAGGTGGGGCGGAGTTGTGCTATGCAAATTCCGCAGACCCATGGCACTGTCATGCCGTTGGCTCGTTTTGTAGAACTTGAAGGCGATTGGCTTCTAAGCGAAACCCCCATTCCGTCAGTCACTGACGTAACGTCTCCGTTCCCTCCTTCAGGGAACGAGGGTCACATACGTAACTGAGCTGTTCTATTTTGGCAAATGTAAAGGCCCTTTACCACCAAAAGTGCAAATGCAAAAGGAAATGCAAATTCACACCTGTACAGTAGAGGGCGCAGCTCAAACAAACATTTCAGCTTTGCTGCCATTCTGGATTGTAGAAGAATAGGATGCAGGAGAAGAAAGTTCAACACTCTTACTGAAATGAATGTGGAAACACAAATGTGGTTTATCTAAAGTAATTTTTTGCTTATTTGTATGGTTAAATTGGATCATCAAAGGTTAGGAACAAAGACATCGGATAATAAAGTGAGATTAAATACATAAAGTATATTTGTGTAATTTTACATTAATTATTGCATGTTTGTGTAATATTCTGAGTTTGCACTTCACTGTTTTTATTCATTTTGAGGAATACTGAATCTGTTTTTGTGCAAGTGAGATGCATTTTCACATTAGTCTAAATCTACAATAACCATCTTGTTTACACACAACACCTCTGCACTTACTTACAATTCCTCTCAAAATGGGGACAGGAGAGCTGTCAGTCAATAAATGGGAAAACTAAGTAGCTTGCGTTACTCAGTTGAAAAAGTAACTTTTATATTATTTTGTTGTAAATTTAAAAGCAATGCATTACTTTACTAGTTACTTGAAGTAATCTGATTACATAACTAGCATTACTTGTAATGCGTTACCCCCAAAACTGGGCTCACGTGATCCAAATTGACCGTTAAGCTTTCTCCAATGGTAGAGCCGCGGACTCTCAGTAATCCTGAAGACCTTGATTAGCTCGTTCAGGTGTGTTTGATTAGGGTTGGCACTAAACTCTGCAGGCAAGTGGCCAGAGTTAAGAACCCCTGTTTTATATAGCATGAATGTGTGTACAACAAACCCAGACGTACTATATTCGCCATATTGTCATGTGACTTAACATCATCAGTTGCATCATTTCACCGTCATTTACCAATCCTCTACCATGGTCTCATGGGATAGTAAATTGTCCATCAAATGGGCACTTCAGAATCTCGGTAGAAGTAGTAGGTCATCCAGGTACTTTTTGTCTACTGTTTAGTGAATACTGTGAATTTGGACATACTACTATTTCACATATTTGTTTCTCGCCTACTACATAGTAGGGAAATAGGACATTTCGGATGCATCCTCAGTCATTTGTGAACGAATCATTCAAACTGGTTTTGTCTACTGATTCATTGAAAATATTCAACTTCAGAATGATTCAAATAGACGAATGTCAATATTTTGGGCCTGTTTCCACCTGGTCACTTCATGCGTTTTTACGAGTAGTTATCTAATTTGTTAAAACAGTTTATTTGGCTGCATGAATGTCTCCGCAAAACTAATATAAATTCGATCTTCAATTCCAGTTCACGTCAACGAAAGCAAGAGATATGCGCCAGATAGGCATCAGCACTGGTCGGGGCTACATAATATGTCATATAGCCTATAACATGCTCTCACACGCGAATTTTTTTTTAGCATTTTGGGAGGAGTAAAATTTACATATGTGGTTTCAGTAACCAGATGCATTTACACTTGTCCAGTTTTAATTGGAATGAGGTTTGAGTTATTGGATTTAAATCCATCTCTAAAGCGTTACGGAGGGCATTTACACCTGGTCTTTCCACAATCGGATAGCTGTACCATGCATGAAGTGTAAACAGGCCCATGCAGTAAAAAACTTAAAGGGGTCATATTATGCTTTTCCACTTTAACTTTTCAACTTTAGTTAGTGTGTAATGTTGCTGTTTGAGCATAACAAAGATCTGCAAGGTTACAAAGCTCAAAGTCCACTCAAAAGGGAGATATTTTATTTAACAGTATCCCCTCTTCAAGAACCACAACGAACGGCTCGTTTGGACTGCAACGCATTTTTTCCAGATCTTATGAAGTCACAATGTTTCTCATTTAAATAATCTCCACCCACAGAATCCGCAAAAAGGGGACAGGCCTGGTTGAGCTGCGCTAGAGAAGACAGTGTTGTCGCTATGTCAAAGAGATGCTGTTTTGTCCACCCCATTTCCAAAACTCATTTCTGTCAGGACCACTATCGTCAAAGATGATTGACAATTAGCATTCAGTTTGGATTGGCGGTATGGTTCTGTTCTGGGCAAGAACTCCCTGTGCATCCATGCAGCCTAGCATGGATAAGAGTAATGGGTAATTAGCTTCTGAGCAACGCGATAAAGCTGCTGATAATACTGAATGGACCCTATATATAGATATGCTGTGATAGGTGTCGTAGTCCTATAAGTAGGAGGGAATCAGCTGATGCAGCTGATCAGCTGACTAATGTGACCTTCCAGAACTAATGCTACGCTTGATTTGTTTGACCTTCCTAAGGCTGATGAACTTAGAGTGGTTAAAATTGATTTTAAACACTGTTCCTGAACATTACAACCCGAACGTTTGTCTGTGTGCTGCACATTTTATGGAGAACAGATTAACCATGGTTTTGTAATCGATTACTGTTTGTATTACCGTAGTGTTCCGGAAAAAATATCATGATTAAATGGTGGATAACATCGTATCTATAATGTATAAGAAAATGTAAAAAAAACATACCACTCTGAAACGTCCTGTGAAATCCGTTCTGCAGGATCTTCTTGTTCATTAACACTGTCAGGGTCTGAATCGGGCTCGAACTGGTTTGAAATTGACGCCATCCTTATTCATATTTACACTAGAGAAGAACTCGCGATTATGAAGGGGCGTGAGATTTCACGAACACGTGCTAAGCGGTGCCAATCACAACACACTGGGCCAACTAACCAATCGCAGCACATTTCGTATTTCGGAAGGAGGGGCTTCATCGAAATTGGCGCGTTCGAGCCAGACTGGGGAGAGAGGAGCTGTAATAATGTAAAATATGTGAAAAATAATGCGGTTTTTGAACAATCAAGCATAAAAACATAGAGTCAAACCAAAATTTTTCAGACACCTTCAACATTTTCTCACATTATCACAGTTTATTCGCTATAGTTTAGAAAATGGTAATAAAATATGACAAGAACTCAGAGTTAAACTGTCAGAACAAATGAATCTTGATAATGTCAGATAACTTTGATAGAAAGGTATGTAATGGATTACAATCAACCAATCAGCTGTCAGCTGTTAAATTTAAGTACACAATTAAATAATACCAATTTGGGTCAACCAATGACCAAGCAATGCTTCATTTTGTTCAGTCTGTGGTGTAAAAGGTCGCATTAGCAATTAAAGAAAAAAGACATGGTCAGGTCAAAGTGTCTGAATAATTTTGGTCCCAAATTTTATATCAATTTTACTGGTATATGATATGTGTCACAGTTATATAATATGTCACAGTTTACTTTATTTTGCTATCCTCACTTACATAAATGAACTATAGTGTCCTGCACCCACTAGTAAAAAAATATCAAATTATAACTGGTATATTTTTGGTTTGACTGTATTCTAGTACACCCCGAAAACAAAATAAGATAATAAGACCCCTTTAAATTTTGGTCAGCAAATTTTTAAGGAGTTTTACAATATGATATTATTAGTCTTATAATGGTCACATGTAATTATGCTAATCTTCATAAAATCGTAAACAAAATTAGCACTTTTATGATTTCAGCAAAACTCAAAATTCACAGGGCCCATTAGGTGAAGGTGGTTTTCATCACACAAAAATTATTTGAGATATTAAACCAATTAATGTTGAGTGTATAAACATTAATTGGAACATCACCAACTCCTGCTGGTGATGTTCAAGAGAAGTAAATATATTGGGGATCACCAATAAATACTAAAGTAAATCACAGGCATTGGAATGTTGCCCTTTGTTTAGTTTAACTTTGCCTAGCAACAAAAATTCCTAATGCAGGCCAGGGTAAACGAACAGCCTTCTCAGAGTTATTCCCTGCTGGTTTCTCCTTCAGTTCATACGATTTACCCTAAGTAAGCAAACTAGGGTTGCTTACTAGTGTTGCTGTAGACGTATGAAGCACCTGTGTGGCTATGGAGGCCTGGGTTTGAGTTCAGGTTAGATCATGTCCTAGTCCCAGTACTTTCCTGTCATTTCTCCACTGATCTATTAAAATAAAGGCAAAAAGAAAAACTAATGTTTGATTAACTCAACCAGCTGGTAAATGGAATTCTGGGTATCTGCTTTGAACTACTGTAGCTATCAGGAAAACGCATACAAATATCACATTGAGTCTATCGACTTTTCACACTGTCATCCAGTTCACACATCTGTCAGATTGGAGCAGGATTAGTTCATATTTTCCTCCACTTTCATGGATTTAGCAATTGTGAGTTGTAATCCATGAAAAGTCTATTATATGTTTTATAGATGCACTACAAGTCACCCCATAAATAGGTCATCTGTCTGCACTGCAATGTGTCATATGCTTTTTTTCTACTTTTATAATGACTTCTTTAATGAGTCCTACTGATCTTTCAGAAAAACACCACAACGATTTTCCAATAAAGGCCTTTTGCCTCTGAGCATGCATGAGAGAAACAAAAGCTGTTTGTCCTTGTGGGAAACAGGGAGCTCTTCCCATTACTCAAAGGATTTATTCATAGTTTTATTGGAAATTAGACTAGTGTTCCTGACTAGTACATTCAGTGTTAGTTCAATTAAACGCTTCTGCCGTGTTCCTTGCTTCTCAGAAAACATAAAACAAATACTATTTCTGAAATCAATGTTGCATTATCATATTATCTCAATTAAACACATGTACAGACTAGACATTCACAGGGTCCAAACGGTGACCCCAAAAAGTATTGGACACTTGAGACACACTTGACATGTGAACCATGTCCGTAATAAATGTGGTTTACAACACATGTGGTTGCTAAGACAGCATTTGTTTGCAATGATATTGCTTTGATATTTTACTTCTAACGCAGTACGATTAAAAATATGTATGTCCAAAAATATTTAAAGCACTTGGATCATCATGAATCAGCTTATGTTTTCATCAAAATCTCAATTGCTTTGTTGCACAGTTTTCATCTCCTTAAAGTGTTACTTGTGCTATAAAGGTGCGGTCAGATTAGCAAAGTTTCAGTGAAATTTCATGGGTGAAAAATCATTTTTTTCTATTGTCAATAGCAGTGTATAAAGCACAACTCACACGGAAGTCACATTCAAACCAAGCAGTTTTCTGTTGGTCAAGGCAGCAAATTCGCCTGACCATATTGAACCTGATGCAAAATCTGCTTGGGGAAATCGTTTGCCCTCATATTGAATTCTCAGTCATGTAGATTCCTATTGAAAGACTGGATTTCTGGAAAAATCAACGAACAACAGTACAGTGCGGAGAACAGGTATTTGATACACTGCCGATTTTGCAGGTTTGCCCACTTACAAAGCATGTAGAAGTCTGTAATTTTTATCATAGGTATTCTTCAACTGTGAGTGACGGAATCAAAAATCCAGAAAATCACATTGTATGATTTTTAAGTAATTAATTTGCATTTTATTGCATGACATAAGTATATGATACATCAGAAAAGCAGAACTTAATATTTGGTACAGAAACCTTTGTTTGCAATTACAGAGATCATACGTTTCCTGTAGTTCTTGACCAGGTTTGCACACACTGCAGCAGGGATTTTTGCCTACTCCTCCATACAGACCTTCTCCAGATCCTTCAGGTTTCGGGGCTGTCGCTGGGCAATACGGACTTTCAGCTCCCTCCAAAGATTTTCTATTGGGTTCAGGTCTGGAGACTGGCTAGGCCACTCCAGGACCTTGAGATGCTTCTTACGGAGCCACTCCTTAGTTGCCCTGGCTGTGTGTTTCGGGTTGTTGTCATGCTGGAAGACCCAGCCATGACCCATCTTCAATGCTCTTACTGAGGGAAGGAGGTTGTTGGCCAAGATCTCGCGATACATGGCCTCATCCGTCCTCCCCTCAATACGGTGCAGTCGTCCTGTCCCCTTTGCAGAAAAGCATCCCCAAAGAATGATGTTTCCACCTCCATGCTTCACGGTTGGGATGTTCTTGGGGTTGTACTCATCCTTCTTCTTCCTCCAAACACGGCGAGTGGAGTTTAGACCAAAAAGCAGGATTTTAATCCATAACGGCGTAGTGTGTTACTAATGGTTTTCTTTGAGACTGTGGTCCCAGCTCTCTTCAGGTCATTGACCAGGTCCTGCCGTGTAGTTCTGGGCTGATCCCTCACCTTCCTCATGATCATTGATGCCCCACAAGGTGAGATCTTGCATGGTGCCCCAGACCGAGGGAGATTGACGGTCATCTTGAACTTCTTCCATTTTCTAATAATTGCGCCAACAGTTGTTGCCTTCTCACCAAGCTGCTTGCCTATTGTCCTGTAGCCCATCCCAGCCTTGTGCAGGTCTACAATTGTATCCCTGATGTCCTTACACAGCTCTCTGGTCTTGGCCATTGTGGAGAGGTTGGAGTCTGTTTCATTGAGTGTGTGGACAGGTGTCTTTTATACAGGTAACGAGTTCAAACAGGTGCAGTTAATACAGGTAATGAGTGGAGAACAGGAGGGCTTCTTAAAGAAAAACTAACAGGTCTGTGAGAGCCGGAATTCTTACTGGTTGGTAGGTGATCAAATACTTATGTCATGCAATAAAATGCAAATTAATTATTTAAAAATCATACAATGTGATTTTCTGGATTTTTGTTTTAGATTCCGTCTCTCACAGTTGAAGTGTACCTATGATAAAAATTACAGACCTCTACATGCTTTGTAAGTAGGAAAACCTGCAAAATCGTCAGTGTATCAAATACTTGTTCTCCCCACTGTATGCACTTACGCGCCGATTGCCAACAAAACACAGACATTTGATGCAGTTTCACTCACAGCCTGCGGTTTTAACTCATGACCGGGAACAAACAAACACACTTGCAGAACTCTGTTGCTGTCCCGGAAAAACAAACTGCATCCACTGTTTCCTTAACGCTGGGTTTTTTGGGAAGCTGAACAAGGTTATCTTTCCCTCACAACCAAAAACACACTTCTTTAGTGACATTGTTGACAGCGCTGCCGACGGCTTCTGTAACCGGACGAAGCTCGTTGTTGGCGCTCTTGCTCTCGCTCTGGTTGATGTGCGCACACGCTCATCCGGGAGAAGTGCCCATACAAGGAACTCCACCCTTTATGACTTCATTGCGCATCCTGCGAATCCTGAAGGAGTGTATTTGGCACAGAAATTTTTTGAAATTTTGGCCATGTTTAGCATGAGAATCCAACTCTTTAACAGTGTAAATAAGTCAGAATGCATGAAATGGTATTAGACCCCCCCCTTTAAGTCACTGACAGATACCCTTCCCCATCAGCCAATCACTGTGGGCATAGTTAGTAAGTGTGTTATCACCCATAGCAACTTTTAGCTTAAAGAGTTGTGACTTCTCTTTTCCTTAGTAAAATTTGGTTTCAGCTGCTTTGTGAATAGGTTTTAAGAGGAAACTCTTACCTAAGAACTTTTACTGCCATTTAGGAGAACTCTTAGTAGTAAGATAAAATGTTTTGTGAATACGGCCCCAGATCTTTTTGATTTAGCTGATCTTGTTGTAAATATTGTACAAACCCGATTCCAAAAAAGTTGGGACACTGTACAAATTGTGAATAAAAACAGAATGCAATGATGTGGAAGTTTCAAATTTCAATATTTTATTCAGAATACAACATAGATGACATATCAAATGTTTAAACTGAGAAAATGTATCATTTTAAGGGAAAAATAAGTTGATTTTAAATTTCATGGCATCAACACATCTCAAAAAAGTTGGTGTGTGATACCACTGTGTGGCATCCCCTCTTCTTTTTATAACAGTCTGCAAACGTCTGGGGACTGAGGAGACAAGTTGCTCAAGTTTAGGAATAGGAATGTTGTCCCATTCTTGTCTAATACAGGCTTCTAGTTGCTCAACTGTCTTAGGTCTTCTTTGTCGCATCTTCCTCTTTATGATGCGCCAAATGTTTTCTATGGGTGAAAGATCTGGACTGCAGGCTCGCCATTTCAGTACCCGGATCCTTCTTCTACGCAGCCATGATGTTGTAATTGATGCAGTATGTGGTCTGGCATTGTCATGTTGGAAAATGCAAGGTCTTCCCTGAAAGAGACCACATCTGGATGGGTGCATATGTTGTTCTAGAACTTGGATATACCTTTCAGCATTGATGGTGCCTTTCCAGATGTGTAAGCTGCCCATGCCACACGCACTCATGCAACCCCATACCATCAGAGATGCAAGGTTCTGAACTGAGCGCTGATAACAACTTGGGTTGTCCTTGTCCTCTTTAGTCCGGATGACATGGCGTCCCAGTTTTCCAAAAAGAACTTCAAATTTTGATTCGTCTGACCACAGAACAGTTTTCCACTTTGCCACAGTCCATTTTAAATGAGCCTTGGCCCAGAGAAAACGCCTGCGCTTCCGGATCATGTTTAGATATGGCTTCTTTTTTGACCTATAGAGTTTTAGCCGGCAACGGCGAATGGCACGGTGGATTGTGTTCACCGACAATGTTTTCTGGAAGTATTCCTGAGCCCATGTTGTGATTTCCATTACAGTAGCATTCCTGTATGTGATGCAGTGCCGTCTAAGGGCCCGAAGATCACGGGCATCCAGTATGGTTTTCCGGCCTTGACCCTTATGCACAGAGATTGTTCCAGATTCTCTGAATCTTTGGATGATATTATGCACTGTAGATGATGATAACTTCAAACTCTTTGCAATTTTTCTCTGAGAAACTCCTTTCTGATATTGCTCCACTATTTTTCACCGCAGCATTGGGGGAATTGGTGATCCTCTGCCCATCTTGACTTCTGAGAGACACTGGCACTCTGAGAGGCTCTTTTTATACCCAATCATGTTGCCAATTGACCTAATAAGTTGCAAATTGGTCCTCCAGCTGTTCCTTATATGTACATTTAACTTTTCCGGCCTCTTATTGCTACCTGTCCCAACTTTTTTGGAATGTGTAGCTCTCATGAAATCCAAAATGAGCCAATATTTGGCATGACATTTCAAAATGTCTCACTTTCAACATTTGATATGTTATCTATATTCTATTGTGAATAAAATATAAGTTTATGAGATTTGTAAATTATTGCATTCCTTTTTTATTCACAATTTGTACAGTGTCCCAACTTTTTTGGAATCGGGTTTGTACAAAATTTTGTTTTGTTTATTTTATTTTGCACATTTATTGTGGGACTTTCACCGTGTGGCACAAAAAATCATCCTCAAAACTTACCCAGCGGTTTCCCTCGTCACTTCTGGCCTCCATCCGCCGGTGCAATCTTAACAAAAGGATAGAGGAATATGACTGGAAAAATAAGGGTTATGACCAAACAAGAGCTTTAGGACCTGTGTTAATATTGGAAACGTCTCGGTTACGTATGTAACCCTCGTTCCCTGAGGAGGAAACGGAGACGTAACGTCAGCGACTGACGAATGGGGGTTTCGCCTAGAAGCCTATCATCTTCAAGATCTAGAAAACGCCCAATGGCAGTGCCAATGCCATGGGCATGCGGAATTTGCATAGCGTAACTCCGCCCCACAGTGTGGGTATATAAGGAAGTACGCTGGCAACATCGCATTATGTTTACCTGCTGAGGAGCCAAGACTGAACTCCCGGCTGTTCCAGCGGTACAGCGGAAGTGGCAGAGGGACGTTACGTCTCCGTTCCCTCCTCAGGGAACGAGGGTTACATACGTAACCGAGACAGTCAGTGACTGACGTCAGTGACTGACGAATGGGGGTCCCAATGTAATCACGCCACTCGGCGTGAGCTCCCTGTCGTAAGCTAGTACGGACGAAGGATTCCCACTTAACACAGGAATACCAAGGTACACTGGGAAGCATATTCCAGGTGGAAGTATGCGCCAAGCGCCTACCCGTAGGGAGGACTTAAGGATACACATATGACCCGCTCAGGGCTACATATGGAGAACTCTGGGGTAACCAGCCGAAGGTGGAAGAAATTTTTACCCCCAGGGGTGGCAAGGGCTTGCCAAGGGAAAGACACATGCTCAGGGAGTCTTACAGTGGAAATACACATGTGGGGGTCGCCCAACGGGGGAACCATGCACACGGTGGCACCTAGCCTAACACGAGGGCCTGACCGAGTGGGCAGACGTACTGGTGTCGGCATCAACAGTGCTGGAGGAACTCAGGGCTTCAGGGAAACTACCTGAGGAAATATCGCACGTATCCAGTCCGTGGAGTGGAATGGCGAGCAAGCGAAGACACCTGAGCCTAGTCCATTACCGGCCACTAGTAGAGGCGAGTACATGAGAGGAGACTGGCTCCACTCGGAGATTACAGAATCTGGCGAATGTGTTGGGTGTCGCCCAGCCTGCAGCTCTGCAAATGTCTGTTAGCGAGGTGCCATGCGCTAGAGCCCAAGAGGAGGCCACACTCCGGGTGGAGTGAGCCCTGACCCCTAGGGGGCATGGACGCCCCTGCGTCTGGTAAGCCAAAACAATGGCGTCCACTATCCAGTGAGACAACCTTTGCTTGGAGAGAGCCTTTCCCTTCAGCTTCCCACCATAACAGACAAAGAGCTGGTCTGAGGTCCTGAAACACTGCGTTCTGTCTACGTAAGCACGGAGGGCATGTACTGGACAGAGCAGTGCCAAGGCTGGGTCTGCCTCCTCCAAAAGCAGCGCTAGCAGGTTCACCACCTGGTCCCTGAAGGGAGTGATGGGAACCTTGGGAACATATCCAGGCCGGGGTCTCAGGATCACGTGAGAGTTGGCCGGCCCGAATTCCAGGCACGCTTCGTCAACCGAAAATGCCTGCAGGTCCCCTACCCTCTTGATGGAGGCCAAGGCGATCAGGAGCGCTGTCTTCATAGACAGGAACTTAAGCTCGACTGACCGCAATGGCTCGAAGGGAGCCCTCTGCAGAGCACTTAAGACTACTGAGAGGTCCCAAGAGGGTACGAGGGGAGCGCGAGGAGGATTCAGTCTCCTCGCTCCCCTCAAGAACCTGATGACCAGGTCGTGCTGACTTACCTTTTTCGTCTCCACAAGGTCGTGGTAGGCTGATATAGCGGCCACATAAACCTTGAGGGTGGAAGGAGACAGCCTTCGTTCCAACCCTTCCTGGAGGAATGCGAGCACAGACCCGATCGGGCATTTCCTGGGGTCTTCTTGGCGAGAAGAACACCAGGTGACGAAGAGGTTCCACTTCAACGCATAGGCGTGTCGAGTAGACAGGGCCCTAGCGGAAGTGATGGTAGCCACCACCTGAGGTGGTAGGGTACTCAAACCTGCCGCGTCCCATCCAGGAGCCACACGTGGAGGTTCCAAAGATCGGGACGTGGGTGCCAAAGGGTGCCCCTTCTCTGAGAAAGGAGGTCCTTCCTCAGAGGAATCGACCAGGGAGGGGCTGTCGCAAGGAGTATGAGTTTGGAGAACCAGGTCCGGCCGGGCCAATACGGGGCGACCAAAAGGACCTGCTCCTTGTCCTCCCTGATCTTGCACAGAACCTGTACGAGAAGGCTCACTGGGGGAAACGCATACTTGCGGAGGCCCCGCGGCCAGCTGTGCGCCAGAGCATCCGTGCCGAGGGAGCCCTCGGTCAGGGAACAAAACAGGCGGCAATGGGAAGAGTCGTGGGAGGCAAACAGATCTACCTGTGCATCGCCGAACTGTTCCCAAATCAGCTGAACCGTCTGGGGATGGAGTCTCCATTCTCCAGGAAGTGGCTGAAGCCGTGAGAGCTCGTCGGCTGCATGGTTCAGGACTCCCGGGACATGGATGGCACGAAGGGACCTCAGGTGCTTCTGACTCCATGAGACGAGATGGCGGGCGAGTTGAGATGCGGCGGGAACGTAGACCACCCTGGTGGTTGATGTACGCTACTGTGGCCGTGTTGTCTGACCGGACTAGCACGTGTTGACCCTTGAGCAGCGCTTGGAAGCGGTGCAGGGCGAACCGTACTGCCAGCAACTCGAGGCAATTGACATGCAGGAGGCGCTGGGGTCCTGTCCAGGAGCCCGCGGCAGCATGTCCATTGCACATGGCACCCCAGCCCGTGGTGAAGGCATCTGTTGACACAACAATATGCCTGGAAACTCGTTCTAAGGGCACACCGGCCGTAGAAAGCTGAGGTTCGACCACGGGGTGAGGGTCTGCAGGCAGGCTCGAGTCACTATCACGCGTTAGCATTTCGCTAGCCTGTTAGCTTGCCATCTCTGCACTCGGGTCTCTTGTTTTCTGAGTTCATTAAACAACTGTGGTGAGTTGGATTAGTAAATAGACTCCATCAAACAACTGTGGTAAGTTGGATTAATCAACAAATACGGTAAGCCATGTCTTCTTCTCCTATCATTGTCACTTGCACTGCATGTTTCATGTTTAGTATATCTTTCTCCGTTGGCGAACAGGGCTTCACATGTGATAAATGTAAGGAGATAGTCAGGCTGACGGAGAAGATTTCAGAATTAGAGACACGCATCCAGACTTTATTTGAGAGTAGTGAGAATGTAACAGCTTTAGACACTGCTTTGGATGCGAATAGCTTAGTGAACTCTGTACATTGTTAGGTTCCGGCTGTAGAGCCCGTGCAGCAGGGCAACTGGGTGACGGTGAGACGGCATAGTCGCGGATCAAAAAACCACTCTTCCGTTCCGATTAGAACATCAAACAGGTTCTCCCCACTCAGTGATGCACCCACTGAGAATCCTGTTGAAAGTGCCCTAGTTATTGGCGATTCTATTACACGGAACGTGAAAATAGAGACACCAGCCACCATAGTCACATGTTTACCGGGAGCCAGAGCGCCTGACATCAAAGCAAATTTAAAAGTGCTGGCTAATGCTAATCGTAAATTCTCTAAGATTATTATTCACGTCGGCACAAATGATGTTCGACTTCGCCAGTCGGAGATCACCAAAATTAACATTAAAGAGGTGTGTAAACTCGCAAGTACGATGGCAGATGACGTTTTTTGCTCTGGTCCCCTCCCCGTTAAAAGGAGTGATGAGATACTTAGCAGACTATCATCACTCAATGGCTGGTTGTCTAAGTGGTGTCCGCAAAATAACATAGGGTTCATAGACAATTGGAAAAGCTTTTGGGGCAGACCTGACCTGTTGAAAAAAGATGGTATTCATCCTTCCTGGGATGGTGCCGCTCTTCTCTCTAGTAATTTGGCACATAGTCTTAGAGCTAAACCTTGACTAACTGGGGCCCAGGTCAGGAAGCAGACGGACTGGCTTACCCGACCGCCTGCTAGCTGTCTCACGTCACAGAAGTCAGATAAATCCCAGCACATAGAGACTCTTTCACCTAGATATTATCACATAGAGACTGTGTCTGTTCCACGAATTAGTAAATACAAAAAACCATCAAAATCATTCAACGGTAAAAATTTAATTGATGTCCAACAAATAAATAACAGATATAATACAGATGATCAAATGATAAAGCTCGGGCTGCTGAATATTCGATCCCTTTCCTCAAAAGCGCTTATTGTTAATGATATGATTACAGATCATAACCTAGATGTGCTGTGTTTGACAGAAACCTGGCTAAAACCTGACGATTACATTACTTTAAATGAGTCCACCCCCCAAGATTATTGTTATAAACACGAGCCACGTCTGAAAGGTAAAGGGGGAGGTGTTGCTGTAATTTATAATAATATCTTCAGTATTACTCACAAGTCTAGTTTCAAATATAATTCCTTTGAAGTTTTGGTGCTTTATGTAACGTTATGTAGTGAAATCGATAAATCCCGTTTGACATTTGTGCTGGCTACTGTATACAGGCCACCAGGGCACCATACAGACTTTACCAGAGAATTTGCTGATTTTCTATCAGAGTTAGTACTGGCTGCAGATAAAGTCCTAATTGTTGGTGATTTTAATATCCATGTAGACAATGAAAAAGACGCACTGGGATTGGCATTTAGAGACATTCTAAACTCTATTGGAGTAAGGCAACACGTGTCAGGACCCACTCATCGCCGTAATCATACGTTAGACCTAATACTGTCACATGGAATAAATGTTGATACCATTGAAATTCTGCAGCAGAGCGATGACATCTCAGATCATTACCTAGTATCATGTACACTTAATTTAGCAAAGGCTGCAAAGCCGTCCCCTCGCTTTAAATATGGCAGGACTATCACTGCTGCGACTAAAGATTTCTTTGTAAATAGTCTTCCTCATCAGTTTCATCTCCTCAGCATCCCAGATAGCCTAGAGGAACTCGATGTTGCAACAGAAACTATTGACTCTCTCTTTTCCAGCACTTTAGACACAGTTGCTCCCCGGCGCTTAAAGAAGATTAAAGAAAACAGTCCAACGCCGTGGTACAACGAGCACACCCGGGCCCTTAAAACAGCAGCCAGAAAAATGGAGCGCAGCTGGAAGAAAACAAAACTAGAAGTTTTTCTCATTTCGTGGAAAGAGAGCATGATTGCATACAGAAAGGCCCTAAAAACTGCTAGATCTGCTTATTTCTCGACTCTCTTAGAAGAAAACAAACACAACCCTAGGTATTTATTCGATACAGTGGCTAAATTAACCAAAGATAAAGCTTTACCTTCTGATGTTTGTAAACAGCACAGCAGTAATGACTTTATGAACTTCTTTACCTGTAAGATTGATAATATTAGGAAAAAAATTATAACCATGCAGCCGTCTACTACAGTATCACATCAGACAGTGCATTGTAGTGTCACTGAGGAAAAATTACATTCATTCACTGCTATAGGAGAAGAAGAATTGGCTAAACTCGTTAAATCATCAAAATCAACAACATGTATGCTCGACCCCATACCGACTAAACTACTAAAAGAGATGCTTCCAGAGGTCATAGATCCTCTCCTTAATATCATTAATTCATCCTTGACATTAGGATATGTACCGAAAACTTTTAAGTTGGCTATTATTAAACCACTTATTAAAAAGCCGCAACTTGATCCTACAAAATTAGTCAATTACAGGCCAATCTCAAATCTACCCTTTCTGTCAAAAATACTAGAAAAGGCAGTGTCCTCACAATTATGCTCCTTTTTAGAAAGAAATGGTATCTGTGAGGATTTCCAGTCAGGATTTAGACCGTATCATAGTACTGAGACTGCTCTCATCAGAGTAACAAATGATTTACTCTTATCATCCGATCGTGGTTGTATATCTCTATTAGTGTTACTCGATCTTAGCGCTGCATTCGATACTATCGACCACAATATTCTTTTGAATAGACTCGAAAATTATGTTGGCATTAGTGGAACTTCATTGGCATGGTTTAAATCATACTTATCTGACCGTTATCAGTTTGTAGCAGTAAATGAAGAGATGTCACACCGAACACAAGTTCAGTATGGAGTACCGCAGGGCTCAGTGCTAGGACCGTTGCTTTTCACCCTGTACATGCTACCACTGGGAGATATTATTAGGAAGCATGGTGTTAATTTTCATTGTTATGCTGACGATACTCAGCTCTATATTTCTTCACGCCCTGACGAAACTTACCAATTCACAAGATTAACAGAATGCATAGCTGATATTAAAAATTGGATGACTAGTAATTTCCTGCAACTTAATTCAGAAAAAACTGAATTTTTAATCATTGGACAAAAAAACTCCACAAGTAGTAACCTAGAATACTGTCTAACACTCGATGGCTGCTCTGTCAAGTCCTCGTCGTCAGTTAGGAACCTGGGTGTGCTCTTTGATACCAATCTCTCATTTGAAAGCCACGTTTCTAGCATCTGTAAAACTGCATTCTACCATCTTAAAAATATATCTAAATTACGGCGCATGCTTTCAATGCAAAATGCTGAACAGTTAGTTCATGCGTTCATGACCTCAAGGCTAGATTATTGTAATGCTCTACTGGGTGGTTGCCCTGCCCGCTTAATAAATAAACTACAGCTGGTCCAAAACGCAGCAGCTAGAGTTCTTACTAGAACCAGGAAGTATGACCATATTAGCCCGGTTCTTTCAACACTGCATTGGCTCCCTATTAAACATCGTATACATTTTAAAATCTTGCTGATTACTTACAAAGCACTAAATGGTTAGTACCCCAGTACTTGAGCGAGCTCTTAACGCATTATACTCCATCACGTTTATTGCGGTCTCAAAATTCTGGCCAGTTGATAATACCTAGAATATCAAAATCAACTGCAGGCGGTCGGTCCTTTTCCTATTTAGCACCTAAACTCTGGAACAGTCTTCCTAGTATTGTTCGGGAAGCAGACACACTCTGTCAGTTTAAATCTAGACTAAAAACACATCTCTTTACTATGGCATACACATAAAACATTTTTAATTTCTGTTATTCAAATCAGTTAAATGATTGTTTTAGGCTGCATTAACTAGGTCAGCCGGAACCGGGAACACTTCCCATAACACCTGATGTACTCGTTACATCATAAGAAGAATGGCATCTACGCTAATGTTAGTCTTTCTGTTTATCCCGAGGTTTACTGCAGTCGGCCGGATCCGGGCCGTATCCAGACCAGATGGTGGACCTTAGCCTGGACATGACGACCATATCCCTGAAGTGTCTGTAGAGACAATAGTGTCAATTAAACTCCCCCCTGTAAATGCCGCATCGACACGACATCCTAATTAAACCCGTCCCCGGCGTGACAACTCCAATCTTTCGAATAATCCTACGAATATCTATTTATCTAATATGACTTCTGACCTGTAATGTTGCCAGAATCATAATCATACACTATTTGTTCGTCGGCCAGAGGAGAACTGGCACCCCGACTGAGCCTGGTTTCTCCCAAGGTTTTTTTCTCCATTCTGGCCCTGAAGGAGTTTTGGTTCCTTGCCACCGTCGCCTTTGGCTTTTGGCTTGCTCAGTTGGGGACACCTAAATTTCAATTATATTACTGATCCGCCCGCATTGACACTATATGATAATTGAAATGAGCTGGATGACATCACCGTTTTCACCAGAGCGGCTGTACAGCCGAATCAAATTCCGTTGCATTATTTTCCTGTTACCACTGTGAAGCTGCTTTGAAACAATTGCCATTGTAAAAAGCGCTATATAAATAAAGGTGATTTGATTTGATTGACTGGGACCCGGAGCGTGCCCGACTGCCATGCCCATCTCGGGACTCGATCGCGAAGCCAGTGCTGAAGGGGTCTCATATGAAGCAATCTGAGCGGCGTTACCGCGGCTGCCTCTGAAATAACTTCAGTGGAACCGCACTCTTGCTCTTGATTTGACGGAGGCAAGTCAGCAGTGACTGCGCACGCTTGCTCCTAAGCTTCGCGCACCTGGCGACCGAGTCGATACTGAGAAAAGAGATCCTCTGCACTAGCAGAGTTTGCTCTTTTCCCAGTTGACCTGAAGGCCCAGACGGGCTAAGTGCTGTTTGAGCACCAGGTCTCTGTGTTCGCACACCTGCTCTCGAGAGTGACTCAGGAACAGCCAGTCGTCGAGGTAGTTCAGGATGCGAACCCGTGTTGCCTGAGTGGCACAAGGGCTGCCTCGACAATCTTTGTAAAGACGCGAGGGGACAGAGCTAGCCCGAATGGGAGGACTGCGTACTGATATGAAAGTAGGCGTCCTTCAGGTCGATCGCTGCAAACCAATCTACTGGACGAACGCATTCGAAAAGGCGCTTCGCTGTCAACATCCTGAACGGAAGCCTGTGAAGGGATCGGTTCAGGGCGCGCAGGTCCAGGATCGGTCGTAACCCACCGGTTTTCTTGGGTACAATGAAGTAAGGGCTGTAGAAGCTGGACTTCATCTCGGCTGGAGGAACAGGCTCGATCGCACCCTTCGCCAGCAAGGTAGCAACCTCCGCACGCATGACAGGGGCGTTGGGCCCCCCCATGGTGTGGCGGACTCCCCGGAAGCGGGGAGGAGCCTGAGCGAACTGAATCGCATAGCCGAGCCTGATGGTCTTCTCGACCCAGCGGAACAGTCCGGGAAGCTCTAGCCAGGCTCGCAAAAACTGCACCAGCGGGGTCGTGCGGACCGCAGACGTACCCCGGGTGGGGCAGCGAGGCGGCGTGACCGGCCCGGACGTGGGAGGCGTAGCGTCCCGATGTGGGGGCACGGTCATCAGCCGCGTCCTGACAGAGGAGACCAGGGAAGGACGCGCGTTCCACTGGGGTCTGCTCTGAGAGGAGACTGGCGTCAGAGAGGGACGAGAGTGGCGTGGCCCGGGGCGGCGCACACTGCCATCGGTCTCTGGGTGCTCAGGGATGGGTGAGTTAGTTCTTCCACATAGGGTGCTGCTGACCTGGGGGCCAGCAGCTGAACAGAAGATTCTCCCCCGGCCCTCCACCGGGGGAAGGAGTGGCCCTGCTACCAACTCCTTGGAAGAACTGCCCATCCCTGAGCTGTCTGCGTCAGGAGCACCGCTAGCCTGGCGTTAGGCGGGCTGCGGGGCTGGGAGCGGACGGAGGCGCCTTACCACCCCTACGGCGCGGTCCGGAAAGGGCGGCGGGAGGGTCGAAGCCGCAGGAGGGTGCCCTCGGCGGCAAGCAGATTGAGGCGACTGAGCCGGCGGCTGAGTAACAGCCACCGGGGCAGTACGTTTAATGGCCTTAGTCTGCTACTGCTACTGCGCCCAACAGTTCTCGGCCGTGCCGCCGAAGAGGCCAGCCTGGGATATGTGAGCATTGAGGAACCGGGTTCGCTCAGCCTCTCTCACATAGACCAGGCTGAGCCTCGTCTCTCCTGGACCACAGCTGTGGACATCACCTGACCCAGGGAGCGCACGGTCACTTTCGTCACTCGGAGGGCGAGGGGGGTGGCGGCACGCGGCTCATTAAGAGCCCTGGGACAGCTCTACCCTCGTGCATGCCACGAGCATCCTGGCCTGGTAGACCTGAAGGATGGCCATGGCGTGCTGAGAGACGGCGGCCTGCCCCGCAGCTCTGTAGTCCCTCGCCACCAGAGTAGACGAGAACTACAGGCCTTGGAGGGGTGCTTAGGATCACCGCGCCACATTGAAGCACTCTGTGCAAGAGGGGGGATGTGGCCCGAGGAATACTCGTCGGGGTTTATGCCACACCGCAGCCCTCAGGTCACCCTGGCCACCAGCCAAACATCCCGTCACGTGGAGAGGATAACTGGGGTGTGGCAGAGGGGACTCTCCCTCCGTACGGGGGTCATTGAGTCTTGACCGTGATTGCAACTGAGCGTCAACAGGGTGGACCCCATTGTTCCCTTAGCCGCGGCCCCATCGAGGGCAGAGAAGGCGGAGGAGGCCGCCGAACAGTCGCGGGAAGACAACGGGGACTTCCAGGACCACGTGACCTCCTCATGTATCCCGGGAGAGAAAGTAATTGGGGGCGGGGCCCAACAGCTGTCAGGACGCGTCGCACCCAAAGACCAAACATCCCCCGAGATGACATGGCTGTCAACTCCGGGTCAGGCAGCAGCATAGCCGAATCTTCATCCCCAGAGGACTCCAGCCCACCTTGAGATGCGGCGATCGACATCTCATCGCCAACTGGAGCGCCGAACGAAACACACGGGGCGTCCGCAGACGGTCCCGCTGCTTCAGTCCGATCACTCGCGGGTAGCAATGTGCGAGAGGGGGGTGTGGCCCTCAGGTCACCCTGGCCACCAGCCAAAGTACCATCTCTCTCGGAGACGGTAGACTGGGGTGTGGCAGAGGGGACTCTCTTTCCTTGCGGAGGTCATTGAGTCTCGACCGCAACATCGCGATGGTCATGTTCCCGCAGTGAGAACATGACTCACCCACAAACGCTGCTTGAACGTGCTGAAGCCCAAACACGTCACGCAGCGATTGTGCCCATCAGATGGCAACAGAGATCGACCGCACCCAGAAGTGCACGGGCAAACCGTCTTTAAAAAGACGTGCCACGTGCGAGCTCTTTTGTGAGAGGGAGCTTCACAACGATGCCGAAGCGCCCAGGGAACGAATACCAGCTGGATGCAGATCACTGCACAGATCAGCAGGCAGGAAGTAAACACTCGCTGGAACGCGCCGTAACACCAACACCGACTGGAAAGCTGCTCGTCTCGAAGAAGCTTGACGATATACTCAAAAAGGCTTAAGGAGTGAAG
Source organism: Coreius guichenoti (assembly GCA_039654105.1). NCBI lineage: Eukaryota > Metazoa > Chordata > Actinopteri > Cypriniformes > Gobionidae > Coreius > Coreius guichenoti. Next base: position 24,697,879 of record CM077191.1, read on the forward strand.
AGATAGATGCTCTTGGCTCCGAAGCAGAAACATAATGCGATGTTGCCAGCGTACTTCCTTATTACCCACACTGTGGGGCGGAGTTACGCTATGCAAATTCCGCATGCCCATGGCATTGGCACTGCTATTGGGCGTTTTCTAGATCTCGAAGATGATAGGCTTCTAGGCGAAACCCCCATTCATCAGTCACTGACGTTACTCGGAGTGACTGAACGAAAGGGAACGCTTTCCAGCGCTTGAGAGACGCAGGAAGGCCTGAATATGTGAGTAACATTGATTTTGCTATCACAGAACCAAGATATGATGTTTTTGTAATGTTAGATAGTAACAGGACAGTTTTGAGTGTCATTGTTTGGCGACTAACAACCAACTCTTGCTTCTATATACTCTTTAGTACTGTATGCTTATTTTTTTGTTCTTCCCTGTCATTCGTTTGTCATCTTTGTTTTATTTTTCGTAAAGCATCATTTTGCTGCTCCACTCAGCTATGATAAAGAGACATTCAGTCTTGCATTGCATGTTCATGCATTTGGGGGCGGAGCAATGAAGGGAGGGCTGTGTTTGTTTGGGGGTTTTTTTTAGTGTCATGTGTGTTCTATGATGGTGTTCGTGTGTTTGTGACACCATGCACCTGTAAACGGTGGCTCCCAGTTGTAAAATACTTTAGTCTGCGTTATGTAGCTTTGTGGAGTTTTTGGATAATCAGACTTGGAGCAGCAGGCAGCAGTTTCGCTGGATCTTTTATTCCCCAATATATAAAGCAGCCTCTTTGAGTGGAATTGCCCTTAATGTTATCTCTCCCTTGCAGTTACAATACAAAAGTGGCAAAAAGGAAACATAAACTGAGAAAAGAAAAATCACATTATACAAGAAAATAGTACAACATAGAAAACATACCTGATAAAAAACATAAATATAAGCAGCTCCTTTGAGTGGAATTGTCCTTAACGTTATCTATAAAATAAAGATGTACACTTACCGTGTGCTCTCATTTTCACATATTTAGCAAAAACAAACATATAAATCAAAAAGGGTAAAACAGCAAAAATAATCACACAGGTGAGTAAAATAACAGTAAACACATGAGTTGGAGTGAAAATATAAATATAAAAGCAATAATTACAATACAGATTAAATAATATTATCAGGAAGTGAAAAGACACCTACCTCTCCCATGCAGTTACAATGCAAAAAGGAAGAGGAGGAGACAGAACAGGAAGTTATGTTGATCATGACATTACAACAATTAAAGGGAAAGCACTCATTTTGATGAGGCAGCCACATCAGGTATATGTAAATGAACAATTTTGTGTTAATTCTACTTAAAGCTGCAGTCCGTAACTTTTTTTGGTTACAAATTATCCAAAATCAATTTTTGAGCAAGTACACAACAAGCCAGTATTCAAAACTATCTCCTTACCTTAGCCCCATTCACAACGGTAAGCTTATAATAATGTGTTATAATTTGAGTGGTATGGTGGATTTCAGCGGGAAATTCAAGCATGTCTTTGCGTCATTACGTCACGTCTGTATACATAAGGAAGGAGTCCGGCTAGTAGGCTATCGCATGTGAGGAGCGGATCGCATGTTCTGCAGCGGATCATTTATAGCCTTTTCTCACAGCAGCTGGAGTAATTAAACTAGCAGATTGTAATCCAGAAAGGCCCAAATGACATTATCAGTGACAACTGGAGATTCACCCGTAGTCAAAAGCAAAAGAATAGACTGTACGGAATCTACAGGTAACGCTAATACACACTAAATACACGTAGTCACGCAATGCTAAGGCTGTTAACATTAACAATTTGAGAACAAAGTATAACAATAATAATAATTTGCACGGTTTGATGTTATATGAGTGAGCGTTAGATTTAATCACCGTTGGTAGCGTGATTTATTGTAATGTTTTGTTACTTACTTGTTGGGTTTAGTGTAATTGGGTTTAGTGGGGGGTAACTGAGAGTGAATGGGGGAAAGGCACATGAGAGGAGGCAATGCCTCCATCGCGCTATAATTCAATATTATATGATTGGATATGATTGATTCATGCGATAAATCCCGCCTCTTGTTCTCGTGTGCATTATTATCGGCCTGAATGAAGACATGGGGCCCTATCATACACCCGGCGCAATGCGATGCAAGTGTTTTTTGCTAGTTTCAGCCCGACACAGTTATCATTTTCACGTCCAGCGCCACGTTGTTTAAATAGCAAATGCACTCGCGCCCATGGGTGTGCTGGTTTGTGTTCAGGCGCATTGTTGGTGCGTTACAATTTTGAGGCAACACTGAAAACATTATTTTTTGTGTTATTTAAAGGGGCGCGTTAGTAATATGCGCCTATAGGCGGGTGCACAACACGAGTACACTTATTACACACACAGGGACGAGTAGCAGCACACAAAGATTTTTAAATATTAAAAATAAAAGGATTCCTCACTGGAGAAGCGTTCATAGCGAATCCACCACGGCGCGAGCGCAACTGGCTTTTAAAGGGAATGGGAGATGAGACTCTGATTGGTTTATTGCACGTTACGCCCAAAACACACCCATGACTCATTAAGAGACTAGGTACAACCCTTTTGGACCCTTTTGGACGCCGATCGTTTTTTCTGTCATTAAACTAGCAAAAGTGGATTCGGACACGCCCTAAGTGCACCTGCACCATGCGCTTCAGACTATGTGCTCAGATCGTTAAAATAGGGCCCATGGAATTTATGGGAAGATTAATTAAAAAGCAAGTAAACAACTCAGCCATTTCACATCTTTATGTCACATCAAAATCAAACTTGAAGTGACCTAAAAAACATGATGACTGTGGGGGTTTTAGTGAGTATTCAGCTATAAGTTGACTATTAAAAAGAAAAGCTGAAATAATTTATATTGTTTAAATTGTTACTGCCTTTAGTTATTATTCTGGAATAAATGTAAAAATGCGTAAAAACACTTGATGAAATTTATACTATACTTGGTTTTAATAAATAGAACATTACATAGTTAGTGCAAAAAATACAAAATAGAATTGTATTATATCATTGTATTATATATTATATCATTATATCATATTTGATATATTTAAAAAATGTGAGGACTTTGCCTTCTCATTTTAAAACACCACCGCATACCACTACCTTCTATATATCAGTATTTACTTGGCTTGTGGAAAAGCTACTTGTAATGAACTTTTCTAAATACCCTGCTGAAAAATCCAGCACTGTTGGTCACCAGCATAAGGTATGTTTTACATGCTGGGACCAGCATGGGATTCTAGTTGCTGGTTTCTCGTCCCCAGCATGGGAAGCAGTGTCCCCAGCATGGGAGTGCTGGTGGACCAAATAAACCAGCTCAGTTTTGCCTGAGAACAGCAGGTCAATACTAGAGTCCATACTAGCTCTAACCAGCATAAACCAGCCTGGACCAACATGTTATTCATGATGGTTTATGCTGGATTTTTTAGATAGATAGATCTATCTCAACCGGTCAGTCGGTGTTTGTGACCCGATGTCTTGTGGCGAACATTTGCATTTCAAGTCCCTTCATAAACAAACTCCCCCTCCCCTTCTGTACACTTCTTTACACCATCCCTCAATCCAGAGAGAGTGTGTGTGCTGGGGGTTTGGGTTGGGGGTCAGTCTGACCCAATTTTCTGGATGAAAACGTTCCTTTTTGAACATTGCCAAAGTGAGGGTAAAGGTTTGTTTTAAGTTTGACATTGTAGTACGGGTTAGATTAAGGTTAAGAATGGGCTAAGGAATGGTTTAATAGGAAATGGCAGTTTATAGTTTCGCATGAAAAGGTCCTCTTTGTCAATTTCCTTGTCGAAGTCGAATATATGTTACTGTTACATGTTGAAGTTGAATATTTGAGGTTCAAACACATAACTTTATGATTATGAGCAATAAAAGTGCCGTTTGCCTTAGTAAGCAATGCTAATAATTCATAAATGTCACATTGTTTTCACTGAATACATTTCAGCCCACCTTCATGTTATTATATTTCTCTTTTAAATGAATAATTGACGTCTCTTACTCAAGAGGAAAGATATTGCACTCATAGGGAAGATCAGAGAAGATCAAAATTTATGAGCAATTATACGATTTATGCAACTCGTAGTCACGTCTGATACATCATTCAAATGCGTTATTCATCATATCACTGTTGCAAAACAAGGGTTAGTATTTGTTTTTCACATACGGAAATTGAAAGTGTTTGTCGCAGCAAGTGAGTTCGAACACACTTTTCACACACAGGAAAAGTGGACCTTCATTGGACGAATTGACACATTGACCTCCAAACAAGTATGGGACTGTGAAGCCAGGATGAAAGGGCCTTATTTGTGCACTGAACTCATTTAACTCACGATGTGTATGATGTGCGGGGGGCCGCATGGCCCAATATGGGGGAGAGGGTCACATGGAGCGGGGGCCTCCAATAGCTCAGGGGACTTCTGTGTGAGAGAAGACATGCATAAGACACTGCCAGCCTCCATAGTTGTGAGTAAAAGGGACCTTTTGGGTTAATCCTCATTAAAAATGGAAGCGGCTTTCATCTTAGCAAGCCAAAATGACCCACTGTGAACTTTTGTCCACTTCCTTTCAGACGCAGTTCTAGCGTATACCAGGGCAATTAGACCAACGTTACAATGGCGCTTCGTTTTAGAGGCGGGAACGAGCTGTCTCATTGGTCTGCCAAATCTTCAAAATCTGACTCATGCATTTCAATAGGATGTTTAGAGACCAAAAAAAACAAAAAAAACAAATACATCTCAGGACAGATGCCAAAGAAATACCGGGCTTTCAGTCAGCAAATGGGCTCCAAAACGGCAATTAAATAAGAAACTGGTCTCCTGGGAAAACAAATCAGCTTTTTAATGACTGAATGAGCATTAATACAATAAGCTGTCGGCAACTCGACTCTAGAGGCGTCAATGGTGTATAAGAGTGTCCACGAAAGTCTAGTTTAACATGCACCTAGTGTTGTCAAAAATAAGATAGGGCCGGCGTGTGTGGCTAGCCGTCTGTCCTGTGTGTTGTTGTCGACTATTTTAATGTTATTTTTAACTAATACTAGTTCTACCTCATTAACCATCAAACACTGCTTGAAATCGGAAACATAGTCTCTTTTTCCACTGATGCCATATGGAGTGGATCCCATACCTGCCCACCGTTGTTCTTCTCAAACATTCCCGACTTTCTGTGTCAACGGCCTTTTGATGTCCTTCAGAGGAGGTGCCACAGGAGACAAAGGAAGAGGGCAGGTGTTGCCATCAGGATAAAGTCCGGTCTGCTCTCTGGACTCACCTGGCCTTTGGATTTCTCTTCACCGGTGTTTGAGACTGTTTCTGCCATGTGGCAAGGCGCATCATTGGAGCTGGCTAATCGGTGGATTCGACCGATTGTCCCTGGCTTCCTGGACAAGCCAAAGCGTCCTGTTTCTCCCAGAATTCATGGTGGAGGAGTGAACCATGGAGTTCTTTAGGCTCTATCATACACCCAGCGCAATGCGACGCCAGGCGCGACGCAAGTGTTTTTTGCTAGTTTCAGCCCGATGCAGTTATCATTTTCACTCCACGTTGTTTAAATAACAAATGCACTCGTGCCCATCTGTTCGCCCATGGGCGTGCTGGTCTGAAAACAAGGTGTGTTCAGGCGCATTGTTGGCGCATTGCTATTTTGAGGCAACTGAAAACGACTGCGCCATTGGCCAACAAAAACCTAGTCTAAAGTCAATAGCGCAGTATTTTTTGTGTTATTTAAAGGGTGCGTTAGTAATATGCGCATATAGGCGGGTGCACAACACGCATACACTCTGCTTATTGCACACACAGGGACGCGCAGCAGCACACAAACATTTTTAAATATTAAAAATAAAAGGATTCCTCTCTGGAGAAGCGTTCAGTCTTTCCACTCGCAAATTCCGCCATGTAAATAGCGAATCCGCCATGATGCAAGTGCAACTGGCTTTTTTAAAGGGAATGGGAGATGAGACTCTGATTGGTTTATTGCACGTTACGCCCAAAACGTTAAACTAAAGGGGATTCGGACACGCCCTAAGTGCACCTGCGCCATACGCTCAGATCGTTAAAATAGTGCCCTTGGTCTGTTAAATCAAGGTCGCTATTTGCCTAGCAAGCCTTTGCTGCTCAGGATGGGATTAATCAATGGTCAATTCTCTGTCAATAAGACTTTAATTCTGCATGATTTCTTCACTTCAAAGAACTTGGATTTCCTATTTATGATTGAAACCTGGGTTAAAGAGGGAAACTCTAGTCCCTTTTCTGAACTCGTCCCTCATGATTGCACTTTTTACAATTTCCCCCAGATTTCCAGAAGTGGAGAAGGACTCGTGGCTGTCTTCAAATGCAAGTACATTACAGGCATCATCCCAGCTGATGTTTGTCCTAGCTTTGAGGTACAGCTTTTTCAGATAGATCTGGAATGGTTTGAACTGCATGTAGGCGCTGGGCGTGCTTAGTAAATTATCTTTGTAGTGAAAATGGCAGGTTTCTGGACAAATCAGAAGACAATTCTAGAGAAAGAGCAAGGAGATATTCGCAAGAGCACACTGGACAAAGTTTTAGCGTGCACGCTTAAAATCTGAGCAAGCGCAGAGCCATATCTGAAAGTGCGCATCCAGTACGTTTTGTGCTAGAGTGAAAAAGATTTGTTACATGGATGCACTCTCGTGTTACAATAATGCGCTCTCGACATTTAACGGCATAAAAAATGGCCTCAAATGAACTATAAAACAAGAAGAAAGTTGTGTCTGAAACTGCAATCTTTTATTTTTATTGGTTAAAATGAATGGAGAAAATCTTGTGTTTTTCCGTGGATGCTCGACTATTTCCGTGGGTGCTCGAGTTTGTTGGTGTCTGTTGGGACAGTGTGAACATGACAGTTATTTTTCATAAAAAAATCCAGAGGCCAACTTATTTGTTGGCGTTTGTCTTTGCAGTGTGAATTGGCCTTTAGGATTCGTTTGTGTTGCCCCACTAAACCTTGTAAAAAAAAAACTCTTGTAAATTATTTTTAAAAATCTTACTGATTCTTTTGATTTGTGCAGTGGGTGCAAGGGCCTACACATTCCCATGGTCATACGTTGGATTTGGTTTTTTCACATGGATTTCAAATTTCGGACATTGAAACCAATTACATGTTTTTTGGACCATAAATCTATACTATTTTCTCCTGTCTTCCCTGGCTGAGCTGCTATACACCTTCCATGGTCCATATTCTATTTTCATTTCTCCTTCACTATGCAGTCTCCCCAACATGCTCTCATATGAAGCAATTTTAATCATCCCATCAATCCAATCTTTCAGGTCTGGGTTTTGGGACATTGCGCAAAATCATCCTGGCAGCTGTGATCTTAAAGGGATAGTTCACCCAAAAATGAAAATTAGCCCATGGTTTACTCACCCGCAATTTATCCTAGTTTCCTCTAACTGTCGTACGAGCGTTCACGAGAGACTGGCGTTCCAGCGTATGATGTAGGACGCTCCGGTGAGAATATGCTAGTTCTTGCAAGAACCAAGTTTTGTTTTGCTCTCTCCTCTGCGCTTCCTTGTTCGTCACCGGAACTTACGCTACACCGGCGTCCTACGTCATACGCTGGAACGACAGTCTCGTGAATGCTCAACGTCAGTTAGCAGAAGTTAGAGATCACAGTTTGAAAAGTTTTAAATATGGATACACAAACGCATCGCTTCACTTCAGAAGGCCTTTATTAACCCCCGGTGACGCACAGGTAGATCTGTTTGCCTCCCCAGACACTTCTCACTGCCGCTGGTTTTACTCCCTGACCGAGGGGACCCTCCGCACGGATGCACTAGCGCACAGCTGGCTGCGGGGCCTACGCAAGTATGCGTTTCCCCCAGTGAGCCTTCTCGCACAGGTTCTGTGCAAGATCAGGGAGGATGAGGAGCAGGTCCTCCTGGTTGCGCCGTGTTGGCCCAACCGGACCTGGTTCTCCGAACTGGTGCTCCTCGCGACAGCCCCTCTCTGGCCAATCCCTCTGAGGAAGGACCTCCTTTCTCAGAGACGGAGCACCCTCTGGCACCCGCGTCCCGACCTGTGGAACCTGCACGGGACATGGAAGGTTTGAGTACCCTACCACCTCAGGTGGTGGCTACCATCACTTCAGCTAGGGCCTTGTCTACTAGACACGCCTATGCTTTGAAGTGGAACCTCTTCGTCACCTGGTGTTCTTCTCGCCGAAAAGATCCCAGAAAATGCCCGATCGGGTCTGTGCTCTCCTTCCTCCAAGAAGGGTTGGAATGAAGGCTGTCTCCTTCCACCCTGAGGGTTTACGTGGCTGCAATCTCTGCGCACCACGACCTTGTGGATTCAAAAACGGTAGCACAGCATGACCAGGTTCCTTAGAGGTCCGAGGAGGTTAAATCCACCTCATCCTCTACAGATGCCCTCTTGGGACCTCGCAGTGGTTCTATCTGCCCTGCAGAGAGCTCCCTTTGAGCCACTGCAGTCAGTTGAGCTTAAATACCTCTCTATGAAGGCAGCGCTCCTGATTGCTTTGGCCTCCATCAAGAGGGTAGGGGACCTGCAGGCATTTTTGGTTGATGAAGCGTGCCTGGAATTCAGGCCGGCTAACTCTCACGTGATCCTGAGACCCCTGCCTGGATATGTGCCCAAGGTTCCCACCACTCCTTTTAGAGATCAGGTGGTGAACCTGCAAGCGCTTCCCCTGGAGGAGGCAGACCCAGCCTTGGCACTGCTCTGTCCAGTATGTACTCTCCGCACTTACGTAGACAGAACACGGTGTTTCAGGATCTCAGACCAGCTCTTTGTCTGTTACGGAGGGCAGCAGAAGGGAAAGGCTCTCTCCAAGCAGAGGTTGTCTCACAAGATAGTGGACGCCATTGTCCTGGCATACCAGGTTCAAGGCCTGCCATGCCCCCTAGGGGTGAAGGCACACTCCACCAGGAGTGTGGCTTCCTCTTAGGCTCTAGCACATGGCACCTCGCTAACAGACATCTGCAGAGCTGCAGGCTGGGCGACACCTAACACATTCACAAGATTCTATAATCTCCGTGTAGAGCCAGTGTCCTCTAGTGTACTCACTTCCAGTGGCCAGTAAGTAGGACCGGCTCGGTGTCATCGCTTGCTGCGCCATTCCACTCCACGAACTGGATGCGTGTGCTCTTTTACTCAGGTGAGTTTCTCCGGGAAGCCCTGAGTTCCTCCAGCACTGTTGATGCCGACACCAGAGTGCATGCCCGCTCGGTCAGCCCTTGTGTTAGGCTAGGTGCCTCCATGTGCATGGTTCCACCTCTGGGTAATCCCCACATGTGTATTTCCATGGTAAGTCTCTTCAGCACGTGTCTTTCCCTTGGCAAGACCACCTTGCCCTGCAAGGGTTGAAACATTCCATCCTGCGGGCTGTTTCCATATGCATCCCGTTCGCGGGTTATATGTGTATTCAGTAAGTCCTCCCTTCGGGCAGGCATTGTGTTGCATATTTCCATGTGGGATATGCTTCCCTGTGTACCTTGGTATCAGGCGTTGAGCCTAGCCCCTCGTTTGTGCTAGCCTCATGGCAGGGAGCTCAGGTCAGTGCAGGACGCTGGAAGACAGCCGTTGTGGCGAGAGTAGATAGGGGACCCCCATTCCGTCAGTCACTGACGTAATGCAAAGTGACTGACTGAAGGGAACGTCTCGGTTACGTATGTAACCCTCATTCCCTGAAGGAGGGAACGGAGACGTTACGTCCCTGTGCCACAACCGCTGTACCGCTGGTACGGCCGGGGCGCTCAGCCTCTGCTCCTCAGCAGGTAACATAATGCGAGATTGCATGCGTGGCTCCTTATATACCCACGCTGGTGGGCGGAGTTTGCTGTGCAAATTCCGCAGACCCATGGCATTGTTTTGCCATTGGCTCATTTTGTCGAACTCGAAGATGACAGGCTTCTAAGCGAAACGCCCATTCCGTCAGTCATGGGGGTTCAGAGAACGAGGGTTACATACGTAACCGAGACATTCCACAGGTAAATTAGACCCCCATCCACTCTTCCAGTACTGCCAGAATGTTACACCAGAATGTATGAACTAAAGAACATTCCCAAATCATATGTAAATAAGTGCCCTCTTCTTCATTACATTTCCAGCGATCCCCATCCTGTAAAGCCTGTACTATGTACTAATGTACTATTTTGTACTGTATGAATTTCCTCCTAGCTTCCCCTATGTTCTTACCCACATTAGATAGGATGTCCAGCCAGTCATTATCATGGATATTAATCCCCAAATCCTATAAAAGCATTGTTCTGTTGCATTATTTTCCTGTTACCACTGTGAAGCTGCTTTGAAACAATTGGCATTGTAAAAAGCGCTAGGTGATTTGTTTTTTTTTTTTGTTTTTTTTTTTTTTTTTTGAACATCTGAGACCAACTTCTTGTCCTCAAGATACTTTTACATCTAGATTTCTAAAACAAATTTTTTACATGGTTGGGCATGATCTTTTATCTATCTTAACTAATAGTCTTAGTGCAGGAATAGTTCTTGACTGTCTAAAAATTGCTACGGTAACTCCATTGTTAAGAGGCCCAATCTTGGTTCTACTAATTTGACTAATTTTAGGCCTATATCTAACTTGCCATTTTTTTTCTAAAATTCTTGAAAAAAAAACTGTACTGACCCAGTTCCAATCTTATCTGAAGTAAAATTGTATTTTTGAAAATTTAAATCGGGTCTTAAGTCTCACCACAGCACTGAATCCGCTCTTTTAAATGTCTTAAGGGACGTTTTATTGTAAACTGACAAAGGGAATGCCGTTGCTACATTTTAGCTCTGCTTTTGACATCGTCGACCATTCGAGGTTGGAGAGTTGTGTTGGACTGTGGGGCACTGTTTTAAAATGGTTTTGTTCTTTTTCGACAAACAGAAGGTTCAATGTTTAATTTGTTCAATATATTTCTTCTTCATGTCCTCTTGCATGCGGTGTACTCCAGGGATCAATTCTTGGTCCGATTCTATTTTCATTATATACACCGATCAGGCATAACATTATGACATTATAACATTGTTAGTTGGTCTTAATATTGTGTTGGCTCCCCCTTTGCTGCCAAAACAGCCCTGACCCGTCGAGGCATGGACTCCACTAGACCCCTGAAGGTGTGCTGTGGTATCTGGCACCAAGATGTTAGCAGCAGATCCTTTAAGCCCTGTAAGTTGCGAGGTGGGGCCTCCATGGATCTGACTTGTTTGTTCAGCACATCCCACAGATGCTCGATTGGATTGAGATCTGGGGAATTAGGAGGCCAAGTCAACACCTCAAACTCGTTGTTGTGCTCCTCAAACCATTCCTGAACCATTTTTGCTTTGTGGCAGGGCGTATTATCCTGCTGAAAGAGGCCACAGCCACCAGAGAATACCGTTTCCATGAAAGGGTGTACATGATCTGCAACAATGCTTAGATAGGTGGTACGTGTCAGAGTAACATCCACATGGATGGCAGGACCCAAGGATTCCCAGCAGAACATTGCCCAAAGCATCACACTGCCTCCGCCAGCTTGCCTTCTTCCCATATGCACCCTGGTGCCATGTGTTCCCCAGGTAAGCGACGCACACGCACCCGGCCATCCACGTGATGTAAAAGAAAATGTGATTCATCAGACCAGGCCACCGTCTTCCATTGCTCCGTGGTCCAGTTCTGATGCTCACATGCCCACTGTTGGTGCTTTCAGCGGTGGACAGGTCAGCATGGGCACCCTGTCTGGTCTGCGGCTATGCAGCCGCATACGCAACAAACTGCGATGCACTGTGTATTCTGACACCTTTCTATCAGAACCAGCATTAACTTCTTGAGCAATTTGAGCTACAGTAGCTCGTCTGTTTGATCGGACCACACGGGTCAGCCTTCGCTCCCCACATGCATCAATGAGCCTTGGCCACCAACGACCCTGTCGCCGGTTCATCACTGTTCCTTCCTTGGACCACTTTTGATAGATACTGACCACTGCAGACCGGGAACACCCCACAAGAGCTGCAGTTTTGGAGATGCTCTGACCCAGTCGTCTAGCCCAGTGGTTTTCAAACCTGTCCTGGAGGCACCTGGAGTCACACCACATGACATTTTACAACCTGAATTAACCTTGCCTCTCCAAATTATCTTAAATTTATTTTTAAATTATATTTTAAGAGACTTTTTGACCTACATGATATGCCTTTCTATGACAGAATTTTTTTCTGCATGTTTTTAGAGAAAAACAACAATTAAATTGTAAAACAAGTATAATTAAATAATAGATTATGCCAAACTATTTAAGCAGTTCTTTTCAAGATTTTCATTCCTTTAATGAGGCTTTTTTTTCTTCATAATATCTGGAAAGTTGTATCACCCTGACATTTTTTTATTTATATCAGCCAAAAAATTAAGAATTAAGAAAATAAATAAAATATAAAAATCTGAATTTTAATGCAGAATTTAAAGAATATGATTGATTGATTGATTGATTGATTGATTGATTGCATTTCCTTTGGCCTCCATGCAAAAATATAAACTAAATAAAATATATATATATATATATATAAAAAAAAAATAATGTTGTAGTTGGCCTGTCAGCTTTCCCCGTATTTGCTAAGAGATTCTGAGTGGTTCTTACAGTCTGAGTGGTTGCTTGTGTTTTGAGTGGTTGCTAGGGTGTTGCTAGCATTGTTTTCAGCCCTGAGTCAGAAAAGCCCACACTCCAGTCTCTATGAAACTCTGGTCTCTAGTTACAGAGTTTTATCGTCTGGCAGGCGAAAATTGCAGGTCTGATCATTTTGAAAATAGCACCCCTCTCCTCAACAAGCAGTACGATTTGAGTCGTAGCTCCATGAATGAACAAAATCTGGAACCAATATCCATGAAATTTAAGCTCAGAGTCAGTGTCCTGTTATGCCTCTCCAGCAATGTGCAACAGATTGATGCAACCGCTACAATATAAACACTTGTGACTTACCCTATTATCTAACTTTGAGGGCTTAAACCTTCCTTGAAGGAGGTCTGAAACCATTCATAGCTTTTGAAAAACACAGATGCTTCCAAAACACGGTTCACAAGTTTATATTGTTGCACAGAGTCAGACGGATAAACAGTTTTCAAGGGCACGTCTCCGTAATGCCGGACGGATTGTTTCTGAAGCTCGCTGGGGGAAGTCAAGGCAGCAGGTCTGGGCTCGGCAGACATCCCTCTCCCTCCGCTGGTTATGCGATACTTGTTTTTGGGGAGAAAAACAATGAGAGTATTTAGTCAGATGTCACGCAGAGTCTAGTTTGTCTCTTTCGCAATTCAAACCTTTGTTCATTGGGGCTTTCTCTGCCCTCCCCTGGTAGCTCAGCTTCTCTGACTCAATGTGTGTTTTCAATTACAAAGCTTCAAATCGAGTTTTTTTTCCAACCAAAGAATCTTTCAAACCATTGCTTCCTTATACATTTGTTACCACATGAAAAACGCAGAAAGTGGGGGAGGAAAAGGAGGAAGCAGCAAATGAGAGGGGGTCCCGATAAGGACGCCCGCCGCACAATGAAGCTGTTGTTTTCATCAGGTCATGTGTGGTTCTCTTAGTTTGATCTTTTGTCCTTGGCTCCGGCCGCAGCCACTCGCAGCTCCCGCTGCGTACGCAAACTCTCCGAGGTATCAGAAGAGAAGTCTTTTCCAGGAGACTCTGAGAGCTCCTTTGGGCAAGGTTCAAATGGATTTTCTTTGGAAACTATGCCTTTGTTGTGTTTATTGTCTGCTTAGTGAAATTACCTGTGACTTGGACGTCTTAGAAAACCAAATCTCCTGTAATCACGCCGAAGAGGATTTTTCTGCAAAACAAAAAAGTACTTTGCAATAAGATCTTACGGTCTCTGGAAATTCAGGAGATAAATCACCAAAGGTCCATATTTTGAATACGTCAATTTATGTCTTAGTCAAAACAAAGCAAACCTGCCTACACCTCAGTTTTCTAGGGATAATTAAGGGTTGCAGAAGTAGCAGAAATTTCATAATTTCAGCATTGCAGGTAATGAGTTTGCTTTGTTTGGCCCCTGGATCTTTATCAAGGTTTATTTTCCAACTTCGTACAGTAAGTCTGAGGTGCAAGTAATCCAAACGCCGGCTGAGCCACTGAAAAGTGTAAAGAATCTTAATCCTCTTAGCCGAATTAAACATTTCAGGTTGATGATCTAGCCAATAATTTTGCACCTCGACTATAGTGCAGGAAAAAAAACCCAACATGCCCGCATTCCCTCTGAGAACGTATGTTGGAGCCGGTCCCTTGACAATCGGCTCCATTATAATATACAAATAATCCGCTGTCCCCTGCTTGGGTGGATGTAATCTACAGAACATTTCTTACCTTCAAACTTCCACATGGGAAATTAAAATATTTCATAGAGGTAAGTAGATTACAAAGGCCTGGTAAAAGCTATTTGCAGTAAGTTATTCAACATAGCTTTGAGGCGGACTAACTTCCTAGAGAACAGGCTGTCCAGGTCACTGATGGGCTTAACATTTGCCCCTACACTCAACAAATGAACTAGGGACTCCAGCCGGTGGGTGGGCCAAACCCTTGACAGTTCACATAAGCACTTACACACATGCACAAGGCTTCTGCGATGGTCATCTAGGCTTTATAAGCACTTGGCTACCGCAACATCGAGATAAATCACACCACCAAGGAGGCGTTGTTCCCTTCTGATCAATTAGGAAGAAATCCATTAAACGAGCGATTACTCCGACAGATCCTCTTGAAGTTTTCTGGTATAAATGAATGATATAAATAGTGTCTTTCAACCCATCTGTCATTTCTGTACTTGAAGCAGATGTGAGTAATTTTGTCGATGTAATAATACTTTCTCATATCCCGGTTTTATGTTTGGAGACCGTAAGTAGGCCAATCATAGGATATTTTCAGTGTGAGACTGCTCACCCACAGTCTGACGCATATTGAGCACACATAACTGGAAAGCACTTTCACAATATGGCAAGATGTAATCTGACTGGCTGGCTTCCATGAGTAAGAATGCAGGGTTTTTTTTTTTTCACTTGAAAACAAGACTACGTTTCCAAGGTACTGAGCGGATGCAACAAGCTCTTTTGAAAATTAAATTATAATTGGTTTTCCGAACTTTGCCAGGTTAGTGCCATCAAATCATCTTCATAATCATAATATAATATGTGACCAAATTATGTTAATTATAATTTAAATTGTTGGTATTCAGTTAATAAAATATCTAAAAATACAAGTGTAGACAATAAATGGTCAATTTATGTGTTTTATACTCAGTAAAACAATCTGTAAAAAGTTATTTTATACATTAATTAAGAGTCATTAATTACTCTCATGCCGTTCCAAATCCGGAAGACGTTCATTCATCTTCAGAACATATTTGTAATATAAAACTCTCTTCATATTAGAGTAACAATTACAGAAGAATGAAATAAAGCATATTTTGTTACCTTTTGGAGCTTGGAAGGGTTCAGTTTGAGCAGATGTTTTATACCATCATTGGGCTTTTGGCTTGCTCAGTTGGGGACACTAAATTTCAACTATATTACTGATCTTCCTACATTTGACACTATATGATAATTGAAATGAGCTGGATGACATCACCGTTTTCTCCAGAGCGGCTGTACAGCCGAATCAAATTCTGTTACATTATTTTCCTGTTTAACACTGTGAAGCTGCTTTGAAACAATCGGCACTGTACAAAGCGCTATATAAATAAAGGTGATTTGACTTGACTTGACCATCATCACTGTCCTCATCAGAGCTCATTTCCCAGTACATTCAGCATCTGCCTCATATTCGCCATCTCAAACGTATTCTCAAAACTATCATTTTCAACATCTTGATTTTCAACATTGATCGCTGACAGCTTCTTCACCAGATCCACCATCAAGTGACAGTGACACTAATATTTGATTGTGTTCAGTTCTTGCTCTGCGGTAACTATGAGTGAAACGTCACTTCATCATTGTGTATCAGACAAGACAAGGTGAATTGCACTTATTCAGTCATCAAAGATTCAATTATTGTTGTGCAGAAAAAAATACACTTACACTGTTACACACCTCTGGTCATTTTTTTTTTACAAAAAATGAATGGGAAAACAGGCATTCTTTATAACTGTATTTTTTTCTTTTCTTGTTGTATTGTTTATAATGAATTGATTGAGGAATACTAAGAAGGTTGATGTCTAACTAGGAGGGTAGTGAATGACGTCCCGGCTCACTAAAGACCCTAGGAATGCATTTAAGGGTTGATCAATTTTATGAAGCGACGCAAGAGCTTTGTTTGCGCAAAAAAACCCCAAAACGCTTTATTTACAAAATATTAATCTCCAACACTGAGGTTAAACCATTGCAGCCACATGGATTATGATGTCTTTACTACCTTTCTGGGGCTTGAAAGTGATAGTTGCATGGACTGTCAATGGAGTGTACAGAAATCAGATTTCATTAAAAAGATCTGTGTGTTCCACAGATGAACAAATGGGTTTGGAATAACATGAGGGTGAGTAATTAATGACACAATTTTCATTTGGGGGTGAACTAACTCTTTAATATTTAGTAATTTGACTAACTAATAACAACACTATTGTCTTCTGTAGAGCTGATTTACAGCAGAAGTTGTCTCACATTTGATGAAGTTTGCATCATTCTGTGAAGATGCTTCAAAACAATCTGTATCTTATAAATAAAGGTGACTTGACTCGAATAGTAAAGGATTAGTTCACTTTAAAATGAAAATTATCCCATGATTTACTCACCCTCAAGCCATCCTAGGTGTATATGACTTTCTTATTTCTGATGAACACAATCAGAGTTATATTAATAAATATCCTGATGTTTCCAAGCTTTATAATGGCAGTGACAGGGTCCATTGAGTTTGAAGCTCAAAAGTGCATCCATCCATTATAAATGTTCTCCACACGGCTCCCGGGGGTTAATAAAGACCTTCTGAAGCGAAGTGATGGTTTTTGTAAGAAAAATATCCATATTTAAAACTTTATAAAGTAAAATATCTAGCTTCCGCCAGACCGCCTTCCGTATTCAACTTACGAAAAAAACATAACTGGCGAGACGTATGACGTTGGACGTAGCGTAAGCATTTTGAACTGCGAGAGGCGTTACACTTTCTTCGTAAGTTGAATATGATGGATGGATGCACTTTTTTGAGCTTCAAACTCGTGGGCCCTGTTCACTGCCATTATAAAGCTTGGAAACATCAGGATATTTATTAATATAGCTCCGATTGTGTTCATCAGAAAGAAAAAAGTCATATTCACCTAGGATGGCTTGAGGGTGAGTAAATCATGGGATAATTTTCATTTTAAAGTGAACTAATCCTTTAACTCATGTAAATTGTCAACGTTTAGCTTTATGTTAAGTTAAAATGCTATTTCAACAAGTTATTGCACCTATTCGAAGGATGCAGACTTCAAAGGCTGAGTGGGATATTAAAGTGTCCATCGAATGCGCACTTCAGAATCTCGGCTGAAATAGTAGGTCATCCGGGGACTTTTCGCCTTCTGTTTTTCGAATACTATGTATTCAGAGTCAGACTACTTTTTTGGCATATTGTTTTTCACATACTTTATAGTAGGTACTGTAAGTATTCAATTTCAGATGCAGTGAGCGTTTACCACCTTTCTAAATATGTTCACCTTGGTCCGTTTAATAAAGAGTATAAACTATCTACAAAATCGCGTCTTAGTAAATTATAAGAAAACATTTGAATTGCTTTAAAGTTCATTAGTTTTGTTTTGTTTTTTTACATTTGTATCATTAGATATTAGAGTAAGTTAAAACCCAATACGTTTCTCTCAAAATAATCCAGTCATTATCGGAGCGCAATGAATGATAGGCTAGGCTGTGAAGGATCCATCCGGGAAATGAAGGACGCATTTGTAGCCTGCATTCGAAGGAGCCTTCAAATTGGGACAGCCTTCGTCACGCCACTGTGGTCAGGCTTCCCAATGCATTTAATACGTGCATTTAATTTGAATTTCATGCCTAAGTTTGCGAACTTCGAAAGACTGAGTTTTCTATGTTTGTTGTCAACTAAAACTGTATTTGCAGTTTGCTGGCACAAAAAAATGTAGCTGAACATTAAGACACTACTGGTCAGTTCCTGACATAGCGCAGCTTTCACAGATATAAACCAGAGTCCGGATGTTGACTGGATGATTCACTCCAAACCACACAAGACTGTCTATCCACTCCTGACTAAAACACACACAGACAAAAATGGGCGCTAATGTTGTTGTCATTCAGCTGTGAGAGATGGGCTTGTGGTTGCTTTTGCAATGTCTTTGGGTTGGCAAAGTCAGACTAAGATAAAAGGAGACCAGTTCTGCTACCTGGAAGAACACTCAACTTTCCCTCATCCGTGTCACGTCTGGTCTGACCAATGTGGCAAAACCACAAAAAATATCAAATCCCACATAAAATGACAACATTTGTCTTTCTACTCATTCTTAACTACATGTTGTCACACTCATTGTCTGTTTTCCCATAAGTCAACCCAACCCCCACAGTCTGAAATGATTCACTGGACTCCATGTAAATGTTCACAGCTTCTTTAAAGGTGAGTGTAATTGAGATCTGCCAATGCTCATTGGCTGTAAGGACTTTTAATGCCATCCATAGACAAAGCGAGTCATGGCTGCAGTCCCACAAGGAATATTTTACACATTCAGAAATAATCTTTACTCATAGCTTCCCCGGTTCTTACGCACATTGGTCACACTACATTAACACATTACATTAATTTGTCTCTTTTTTGCAATTATTCTTTATATATCTCACATTTACTGGAAATGTTTTTGGCGACTCCTAAAGCAACATTTGGGTCCACTTAGGGAAAAATGATATGTGGCCAGATGCAACAAGATTAAAGAAGTCTATGAGAAATAAACACAACAAAACTTCAGAGTAAAGATCGCACTTGTAAAGGAGGGACAAAGTAATTTCTTTTAAGGCTGGTTGGTAGCAAATAACAACCAAATGGTCCAAAGTCATGTAATCACACAAGTGTTGAAAGATCCCTTTCGATGATTATTTCACCACTGATTAAACGAATCAGATCGACTGCCGTTAAGCTGTTAGCTTACTTGGCATCATGCTTTGAATAAATAACAATCCTTTGCGATAAATCACGTCCTGTTGACTGCAAAAGCATGTTCATGTCCCAGTCGAATGCACAGAAATGTGACAAACAGGATTTGAATAATTAATCATTACAGGATCAGAGAAACAGGTGAGCACTGGACCATGTGCAACAATGACATGAACAACATCGCTCGAACAGGAAGTAGAAAAACAACGGCTGAACATCAAAGCCAGTTGTGTAAGAAACAGTTGATGGTTCAAATGTGTGCCGTTAACAAAGCCGTGAAACGACTCCATGACGAATATATTTATTGAAGTGATTTATCTTAATCAGGGTTGTGCATTTAAATCCTGTTCCATTTTATGGAATACTGAATTTAAATTTAACATAAATTAAGGTTGCAATCAGAAATTTGAAATTTGAATTTGTGACCCTGGAGCACAAAACCAGTCATAAGTCGCACGGGTATATTTGTGGCAATAGCCAACAATACATTGTATGGGTCAAAATTATCCATTTTTCTTTTATGCCAAAAATCATTAGGATATTAAGTAAAGATCATGTTCCATGAAGATATTTTGTAAATTTCCGACCGTAAAAATATCAAAAATGTATTATTATTAGTAATATGCATTGCTAAGGACTTCATTTGGACAACTTTAAAGGCAATTTTCTCAATATTTAGATTTTTTTGCACCCTCAGATTCCAGATTTTCAAATAGTTGTATCTCGGCCAAATATTGTCCTATCCTAACAAACCATACATCAATGGAAAGCTTATTTATTCAAAAATTGACCCTTATGACTGTTTTTTTTTTTTTTTTTTTGGTCCAGGGTCACATTTAATGAATTGGAATTTTAGGGAAAACATGTTTCTGTTATTATCAAGGCTACTATTGCCAATACCTTTGTTAAATAGTTTTTTTTTTTCCTTCAAATTTTGAGAATAAAATGACTAATTACCAACCAAGAATAAAAAATATGTCTTATTTAGCTTATTCGGTTACACTTTATTTTAAGGTGTCATTGTTACAGTGTAATTATATATTTGAGTACTGCGTAATATTAATTAACAACATGCACTTACTATAAGGTTATGGTAGGATTAGGGTTTGGTTGAGGGTTGGTTGCATGTAGTTATGCATAATATGTTATTACTATTTGGTAAGTGTAACGTGTGAGCAGGGATGAGGAGAGATGAGAATCAAAATGCAGCTTGAACATTTATTAAACAACATACAGTAAATCCAAGAATGAGGGTATCAAAAACAGGCAGGAGTGCAACGACAGGAACACACATACAGGAGCACAACGACCGACCCCCAACAACTGAAGTACCGAGATTTAAATACACAGGGTCAAACAAGGTTAACAAGATAACAAGAGGGAGTGGCTAAATGGGAAACACCTGGGAGAACTAATCAACATGAAAAACTACAAAGGACTACAAAACATGACATAACAAAAGAGTCCTCACAAGACAGGGAAACAGGCTGGAATCATGACAGTAAGTCCATGTAATATATGTAACAATGACACTGTAAAATAAAGTTTTACCGCTTATTCTTTATTCATGAAAAAAAACTCTATGTTTTTCTCTCATTTTCCTCTCGTGTCTGTTGATTTGTCTTCAAAGCTTATTTTACACAGTCATTTTCATGCTAAATAAGTAATACGATTTTTAATGAAATGTTTGGTATCAATATTATGTGAGGGAACTTTCATTTTATTAACCAACGAGGGAGAACACTATAATATAATATAATATAATATAATATAATATAATATAATATAATATAATATAATATAATATAATATAATATAATATAATATAATAAATTCTGAATTAGTTCTGATATCCTCACAGCTGCATTTTTGTTTTAACTTTTTTAACTTTTCAGCAAAATAACTGAACATGGCGCTCTTCGGTCATTCTTGACCGAAAAATTTTATGTTTTGTTTTTTATTTAGAATTTTTTACTTCATGGTACGAAACTTGGTAAAGGCTTTAGCACTTGCTATGTAAACACAGCAAAAAATCATGGACATGATTCGAAAAGGTTAAATGGTCCTGAAAAAAATAGTCACACTTGTGTTCCTCGCGGTCATCTTTTTCATCTAGTGGAAACTTTTGGTACTGCCCCACCAAAATTTTTTGAGATATCAAGCTCAAATTTGGAACACAACTTGTTTAGATGGTTTTTAGATTTTACTGCAGTTTTTGAGTATTTTTGAAAATATATATTTCATATAAAAATAAAACAAAATAGTATTTTTGTGCATTTATCATAACAATAAACATACAATTCTGTAACTTCTTTTAAGTTAACTTTTTAAAACTTTTTTCACTTCAGCAATAATCTGCCACGTGTCCTCTTTGAAAAGCGATCAAACTTAAGTCTGTGCTCTAAAGCATTCAAGATTTAAGATAGTTTAAATTGGAAATAAAATGTTCAGGTCTATGCTCAAAAAGTGAATAAATGGATTATAACTACAGCATAAATATAATTTGGTATCATAAAATCCCCTAAAAATACAAGATATTAATTAAAAAACATTATCAAACTAAAATATAGTACATTCATTTCATTGAAATTTGTTTTTTTTGGTCATTTTTGACTGACACGCGAAGAGCATTTTATTTAATTTAGTCTCTTTTAAGAATTTCATCTCAACTTGAGGAACACTTCTGCATGTCTTCCCTGAACGAGTGACTGATGAAAAAAAAGAAGAAAGAATTGAAGAAAAAATCAAACAGCATATTAAAAGGCTTCTTAAAAGTCTACAATGAAAATCTATGCGTTGCATTATGCATTGTCAACAGATATCATTTATATACAGTTGTGTGTGTGCACGTCTTATAATTGCTTCCACATTAACTGCCTATAAAATCTAGAATGTCAATGTGTCTTCAAATGTCAAAATACTCCATAAACAGAGGACTTTTATTTAATGTAACGTTTGGTCAAGGGGAAATTGTTATTTCAGCTGTTGAAAATTTGACCACAGGTCTGGACTGAAAACTAACAAAGAATGAAGATGGAAATTTATGATCCTACAAATGTTTATGTGTCCCACAATTACCAAGCAGGACATGATGACTTCTCTGAAAACAAGACAGAGTCAAGCATGCTTTTTTATGTATCACATTTTAATAAAAGGCAAAGCAATTAGGTATGGTCAGCTAAATGCAAAGCATAAACAAGTCACAGACATGTGGCATGTGATCCATTTGTACTCGATACAAATAAACAATTACTTTACTGGCATTCTTGAGGATTTGAACATGGTTCAACAGTCTGGAGTAACCCAGATTTACTGTGAACCCATGCACCGACTGGGAAACCACACCATTGCTTTAATGCCCTCCATTTTAGTTATTCTTTTAGGTAAAGGAGACTTTTTTAAATTTGGTTCAATTCTTTAATAATAAATCATTGATGGTGTGTAGCAAGGGTCGTGTTAGGCCCCTTTTGTTTCTCAATTATGATTGTTTATCATGTGTTTTTTATTCACTGCATTCCTGCATGTCTGCGTTTCTTTTTGAAAGCACATTGTACTAAAAAAACCCTATAATTGAAGTCAGCCTTAAAGGAACAACTGATGTATGGATGAAATGCTACAATTTCAATAACTGCAGATGGCAGCACATTGCTCAATTTAGATAGCAGTGGATAGAAACTCCATTAACATCTACATTCAGAAAACAGAAATTTTGATTTCTTTTCATTTACTAGATCCCATGTAGCAACTCATAATGTAATAACTGTGCATAACGTAAAAACTGCACATAATTTAATAAGTATTACATTATTATAATAAAATGTTCATAATGTAATCATTTTCTCAATGTAATACAATCTTAATTTTTACATGAGAAAATTATTACCAAAACATTATAAATACATTATAAATTCACCAAAACATGTCATATTTTCATTATTGTAATAGTTTTTAAAACATAAAAAATATTAGTATCCCCTTACAGTACATTTTTAAAAATCAAAATCCAGTCTTAAACTACCTGTGAAATTTTATTATTATTATTTATTATTTTATTATTATTTTATTATTACATATTACAATTTTATTATTACATACAATTATTATTATTATTATTATTGTTGTTGTTATTATTATTATTGCTATTATTATTCTTACATGTTTATTAAACATAAGGCATTGGTATTCCTTTACAGTACATTTTTAAAACACCAATGCTTTGTTTATTATTAATAATAATAAATGCATAAATATTTAAATCTTTTGCATTTCACAGGTAGTTTAAGACTGGATTTTGATTTTTAAAAATGTACTGTAAGAGAATACTACTATTTTTTATGTTTTAAAAGCTGAAATGAAATTATGAAATGTTTTTAGTGAGTTTTTAATGTAATCAATTTCTCATAATGTAGATTTTTATTACATGATGAGCTCAAGATTTTATTACATTTTGAGAAAATTATTACATTATGAACATTTTATTACAATAATAATGTAATACTTATTACATTATGTGCAGTTTTTACATTATGGGTTGCTGCACACCTTAATCTTTTTCATTGACCTGATTTTGAAAATGCATTTTAATGTTTTTTTTAATTTTTTTTTTTATAGATGTTTAATTTATTAAATCTGTCAGCTCCTTTCTATTTTATGCATGTTCTTGTGTCATACATACATATGATTTATTTTTCTTTTCTCAGCATGATAATTCAAATATATTGTGAATTATTTCTGTGCTTTCCCTAAATAAATTATGCTATTTTCCCTGCTGAACGTGTTCAATGCTAAAAATTATTTCAGTGCAATACGGTTAAATTTTAATACTTGCTTGGGGAGAAAATGTATTAACATTTACAGTAAAACCAAAGCTTGCTGCACATGAATATCTTGAACAGCACCATCAGGGCAGAAGTAGCATAAATCTGTAAATGTCTCGTGTAGCAGCCATTCAGATTTTCTCTCATTCAGTTTGAACTTGTTGACTTTTGTGAAATATGCTCCTGTTCACCATTCAGCTTGGTTCACCGAGTTTATGAATTGCTGTGTGACCAATCACAGTCAAGGACAATTTTTGTTACTTTAACTGGAAGTTGATAATCAGTAGAGATTGGAGGTTTGCATTTCTGAATAAACCCATTTCACTGTATAATCAAACATCCTATAAATCATTTCTGCCTTTGAACGGATGCACCAGATTTATGAAGCAAATACTTTTCACTCCAGATGCAAATAATAATAATATACATAAATGTCGACTAGTCACTAACAATGCACAGCAGCATATATTTATTGAACAATGAAAACTTGTGATTATTGCAGTATAAGAATTATCTACAGTGAATAAATCTAAAATCCCTGTGTACATAGTTTTTTTTTTTTTTTTACATTTAATTTATTTTGGAAATTAACACTAAAAATTGTATTAATAAAATATATATATATATATATAATTGACCATATTCTTTGTATAAAATATCTGATTATTATTTATAATGAAGAATGAAAAAATAAACTTATTTAAATGTACACAAAATAAATTATTTTATTATTTCATTATAAGTTATTTAAGAATTTAAATACATTTTTAGTTTTTTTTATTTTAAAAGTATTTTATATTAATGTATTATATATTTAATTTTTATTCTGTATGCTTTTCGTATTCACATGATGTTGTTTATGTTTCTGCTAAACTAATTTAGATTTTTTTAATTGTTTAATTCATTTTAAACTAGTAAAAGATATTTCAGAAGTTTTCTTTGTAAAGTAATTGTATATTGTTTTCAATGGATGATATATATTTGTAGAGTGTGGACGATTTGCATAGTAAAAAGAACAAGGGATACATCAGGTAAATGTGTGGTTAAGCACGAAGAACATGATGGCACGCTGTCTACTGCTTCAAACTAGAAAGAGTGTTTCATAACGTCATGCTGGTGTCAATGCTCCGCTGCAGTGTTTGAGTTGAGCCCTTATCTGTGCTCTTTCTCTTAAAGTTATCTCTACTGAGTTAAAATGTTACAGATCCATTCGGCTAAAACATCGAATGACTAAATGTCAGTCTCCATTAAGTCCTCTTATATCACCAGCAACCACAGAATGAACAGCAATTTGAAGAGTCAATGTTTACAAATCTTTCTCAGTTTCAGTGGAAATAGATGAAATAGGAAGAGTTATGTCATTCAGTGACATCTAAAAGATGAATGACATCAGGCTTTCCAATCAGTGAAAAAAGAGCTGTCAAAATGTAATAATGTTTACAATAAGGAATTAAATTACATAATATATACTGTATATATATATATATGGACCTGCTGAGGCATGGACTCCACTAGACCCCTGAATGTGTGCTGTGGTATCTGGCACCAAGATGATAGCAGCAGATCCTTTAAGTCCTGTAAGTTGCGAGGTGGGGCCATGGATCAAACCTGTTGGTCCAGCATATCCCACAGATGCTCGATTGGATTTCTGGGGAATTTGGAGGCCAGGACAACACCTTGAACTCTTCATCATGTTCAAACCATTCCTGAACGATGTGTGCAGTGTGTCAGGGTGCTTTATCCTGCTGAAAGAGGCCACTTCCACCACTGTCATGAAGGGGTGTACCTGGTCTTCAACAATGTTTAGGTAGGTGGCACGTGTCAAATTTATGGCCACATGAATGGCCGGACCCAGGGTTTCCCAGTAGAACATTGACCAGAGCATCACACTCCCTCCACTGGCTTGTCCTCGTCCCACAGTGTATCCTGCGGCATCACTTCACCAGGGAAACGACGCATACATACATGGCCGTCCATGTGATGCAAAAGAAAATGGGACTCATCGGACCAGGTGACCTTCTTCCACTGCTCCAAGGTCCGGTTCTGATGCTCGCGTGCCCATTGTAGGCACTTTCGATAGTGGATGGATCATCATAGGCACTCTAATTCCTCTGTGTGACTTGTGCCCCAGTAGACCTTCTGTTGGCCCGGACCAGACGGGATAGCCTTTATTGCCCTCGTGCATCAGTGAGCCTTGGGCGCCCAATATCCTGTCGTCGGTTTGTGGTTTGTCCCATCCTCGGACGCTGTTGGTAAATTCTCACACTTCTGGCTGGGATCAACCCACAAGCATTGCCGTTTCAGAGATACTCTGAACCAGTCGCCTTGTCATAACAATTTGGCCCTTGTCAAAGTCGCTCAGATCTTTATTCCTGCCCATTTCTCCTTCAATAAACACATTGTTTACGAGAACTGATTGTTTGCTTACCATCTAATCTACCCAGACCTTAATATGTGGCTTTGTTAGGAGATGAGCAACGATATACGCTTCACCTGTGACTGGTCATAATCTTTTGGCTCATCAGTGTATATATACATCTTTACATGCGCCATCTCACTATACAGAAATGTGTGCCTCAATAATTATTTTCAAAAAGATTTCAAACATATTTTCTAAGTAAAAAAAAAATTAGAACTTTTGGTGGGTTATTCCATTTCACTTTTTTTTTTTAAACTAACGTGAAACCAGACTTCATTCGCCCCAATGGAAAGCATATTTACACTGTCTGAATCATTCCCTATCCCCTATATAGTGCACTATGTGCCATTCACCATGTAGAAAATAGTAAATGTGTGAGCAAGTGACCGATTTTAGCCGCAGCTTCAGCGTGTATTTATAATGTAGATTCTAGAGAGCATTTGATTGGACAGAAAATCTGATGAGAAGCTGAAGTGCAGGGTGATGTCATCAAAATCATTGATCCATATTGGCGGAAGTGAGAGACTGTAAGTTTTGAATGCTTATATCTTCTAAATGTGAATTTTGTCATTGTTTTGAAGCACACTAGTTTATAGATAACAGTAAGGCTAAAATATTCATACAAAAAGCCAAAAAACGTCCATTTGGATTTCATGGGGACTTTAAGTCATTGTCTGTATACATTTTTAATAACTTAGTGAGTTATTAAAAGTAAGTGTTTTTTTAATAACTTAGCTTTTAACGTAACTTATTTTAGAAGAGCTTAGCCAAAGTGATGATTTTCACCAAATAACCACTAATACTTCATCGCATGGTATCAGAAGACTTCAAATATAATCTATTAGCAATACGGACTACTTTTTTTGTTGTTGCTGTTTTGTAGCTTGCAATATGTGGGCATTATGAACTGCTATTGGGTAAAAATTCTTTTTTGTGTTTCATTGGGGGAAAAAAACAACATACAGGTTTAAACAACATGAAGGTGAGTAAAAAAAATATTATTTTTTGGGGGGGGGTGAACTAAATAAGATGAGTGTCATGTCACTTATCCATTGACATCAAGACAATAAAATTATAATTTTATATTTTTTCTGATATTAAAATAGAAACATATGTGCCACTAAAACAATTAAGACCCAGTTTGATTTCAGCAGGGGGGAAAAAATGGCACAAAATGATGTACAAATGACAATTATTCTTTGACGTAAACTGGACAGTAACACCCAGTTTTCACTGAGCAGATACAATGACTGTTTGCGCACGATGTTCTTTATGATAAAATATCAAGGCCATTTGATTTGATTTTCAAAGGGTCATCAGAAGTGGCGTTCACTTCCTGTGCTGTAATCTACTCAGGAGATCTCTTTATGTAGAGCATTATGCAAAGCATTTGATCCCTGTGCCTCTCTGCCCAACCTACCATACGTCAACAGGATGTTAGTCTCCCTGGGGCAATCCAGGGGTGAACGAGAGCATTTTTGTCGTCTGCTCCTTTTACTATGAATTATCTACGAAAACTGGCCCAGACACTGGAAATTTAGAGGTGTAGACTGTATTTTGCATGCCAAAAAAGTGTGAAACCGATGGTAGGTCTTGCCTCAGACCACTGAATGTGAATGAAAACACTGGCATGCTGGTATTTAAAGACACCGTGTAAACGCGGGAGCCAGTCTGCCCAGGCGGGAATTTTGTGGAGACGTGTTCAGAACCACGGACAGCGCACATTAGTTTGACTACTGAAGGATACACTAGAGCTGTCCATCAGGAGTTTGACTGTTTCCATGGGAATAATGCAATGGGGAAATCCCAAAATCCTTCACACTCTGCAGATCAGGTCTGTTGGAGCCGTGGAAAAACCTGAAGCTGTTGGTGTTCATAGAATTTAAACATGTTCAT
The DNA here is from genome assembly GCA_039654105.1 of Coreius guichenoti. Classification (NCBI taxonomy): domain Eukaryota; kingdom Metazoa; phylum Chordata; class Actinopteri; order Cypriniformes; family Gobionidae; genus Coreius; species Coreius guichenoti. The sequence goes on from CM077191.1 coordinate 24,726,116, forward strand.
GAAGACTTATTGATTGAAATCCAAAATATAACGTCAAGTTATACATCAAAAATATACCTTTTACAAAGGACAGATACTGCAGGTGAATAGTGGATTTTTTTTTTTTTTTTTTTTATGTGAAGATATTACGTTAAAACTTTACCAGTAATTTATATACATTACTACAGCTATTTTTTACATTGCAAGTTTTTGGAAAAAATATGTTTAGATATGCCATTAAATATGTGCTTATTAACATATATTTAAAATAAAAAATCTAGATATTGAACAGTTATATTTATAATCTTTATCTCATTTTAACAATATATCAGTTTTTAAAGAACAGATTTTGAATTTTTCAATTAAAAATATCAAAATAATACATATAGTTATTCTCAGTCAGTTTGGAAAATTTTTCATTCTTTTGAGCAAATTGCTAATGCTTTGGTACATTCATGCAATTGATTATGTACAATTGTCTGCATTATTTATCCTTTTGATCTTTCATTTAAAAAAATGCGCAAAAATCTAAGCTTTCATTGAAGTAAAATAATTGAATGTGGGGGAAAAAATTACAATATGAAATAAATGTTTTTCCCCAAAACACGTTGGCCACAATTATTGGCACCCCTAGAATATTTTATGAGTAAAATATCTCTGAAGTATATTCCCATTAATATTTACATTTTTTTAGCACACCAGGGATAACTATGACTTCTTGTCTAACTATGTCTTCTTGTTTCACAAGAGTATAAATATGAGGAAACACAAAGGTCAAATTCCCTTAATCTGTTAGCATCTCAACTATCGACAGGGTGCTGAAAGACATCACATGAGCATGAAACAGCTGTACCGAGTACCATTTGAAAGGAATGATGACAGAGTGAAGGAGCTACGGTACCAGTATGTACAGGTAAACTATCCATGTGCATACAGTAGCTACTTTACAGCAACATTTTATGGTGATATATATAAGTTTGATGTAACTGTATTGTGTATTCATAAAACTAATTTTGTGTCTTCTGGGATATAGCGTATAATGGAATTGGAGTCAAGTGAACCATCTCACAACTTCATATACATGGATGAGGCTGGCTTCATCCTGACCAGAAGCAGAACTCATATTCATAATATGTGCTAACTCATATTCCCATTACAGGGCCATACAACAGACAGCAGCTCCTCACCTTCTTAGAGACCCTCTACAGGGCTCTCATCCTTGATGATGAGAGGGGTCTGTTCCGAGATGATTTACCAAAGTATGCAGTAATTTGGGATAATGCGAGTTTCCATTGCTCAAACACCATCAGGCAATGATTTGTGACCCACTATAGGATGCTGATGGAATTCCTCCCACCCTATTCCCCATTCCTTAACCCAATCGAGGAGTTCTATTCAGCATGGAGGTGAAGGTGTATGATCGCCAGCCACATACTCAGATGACCCTGCTGGCTGCCATGGATGCAGCAAGTGAGGACATCACAGCAGACACCTGCAGTGGCTTGGATAAGACATTCCAAAAGTATTTTTCCACATTGCATTGCAAGGGAAGATATCTGTTGAGATGTGGATGCGAATCTGTGGCCCGACAGACTGCACTGTCATTCCTCATACAGTGTTGCATGTACATGCACAGTTCTACCTAAGGGGTGTTTCCTGTGTTTACTTTTCTAAATTTGTCTTTGTATTTGTCTTTTTTTCTATATCACAATGACATTGTAATTTTTTTTTTTTTTTTTTTTTGTGAGGCCACTAGTAAAAGCGTAAGTTTTCTCTGAGTCTACCCCCAAAGATTACTGCTATAAACATGAGCCTCGTCTGAAAGGCAAAGGGGGAGGTGTTGATGTAATTTATAGTACTATTTCCAGTATTACTCAGAGGTCTAGTTTCAAGTATAATTCTTTTGAAGTGATGGTGCTTTATGTAACATTATCTAGTGTAAGTGATAAATCCTGTTTGACATTTGTACTGGCTACTGTATACAGGCCACCAGGGCACCATACAGACTTTATCAAAGAATTTGCTGATTTTCTATCGGAATTAATACTGGCTGCAGACAAAATCTTAATTGTTAGTGATTTTAATATGCATGTAGATAATGAAAAAGACGCATTGGCATTTACAGACATTCTAAACTCTATTGGCGTTAGACAACACGTGTCAGGACCCACTCGTTGCCGTAATCATACTTTAGATCTAAAATTGTCACATGGACTCAATGTTGATGCCTTTGAAATTCTGCAGCAGAGATATGACATCTCAGATCATTATATAGTCAAGGCTACAAAACCCCTGTTACAAATATGGTAGAACTATCACTTCTACCACTAAAGACTGATTTATAAATAATCTTCCTGATCTCAAGACCAGCACAACCCCCCGCGATGATCTGAATGATTATTGTTATTATTATTTGGCTACTTTTATTACTTTTATTAATAAATTAATATTACAGTTCATTTGCCCGCGCAATAATTTCATAGCGCATCACCACATAACTGCGTACTGCAATGATAAGATGTATGTTAGGTTACTTTTAAAAAACAACTTGTTTATCACGAAATACTTCTCTTCTCATTTTTTTCACTGCGTATGGGAAGAGAAATATAACAAGATAAATATTAAGAAAATAAATTTAGACCATTATATACCGTTATCTGAACATGTTGAAGTAGATTCAGCTGTGAATAATTGACCAGGGTTTGAGACTACTTCACCGACATAACTCTAGCGCAAAGTTTGCACATTGCTTGTGGAAATATTTCCAAAATTGACAATATAGACACTTTTCTTTACAATTGCTTGCAAAATGATGGACAACAATTCACAGTTTGCGTCCGTCATATCCCGTGATAATAAAATCAAGTAAATTATTAAATTAATGAGTAAATAAACAAGTAGGCTAAATTATCCAATGATTAACCGTTTTCACACGATTTCAACCGCAAGCCCCCCTGAGAATTATAAAAGCTCCACCAATTCGTGTGTCCTGGCCAGTGTTGGGTGTAACTAGTTACTAAGTAATTAGTTACTGTAATTTAATTCCTTTTCCCTTGAAAAAGTAAAGTAAGGGATTACTCTTATTTTTTCTGTAATTTAATTACAGTTACTTCTGATGTAACTGAACTAAATACTGTTTATAGACTGTAAAACAATTATATATAATACAATAATGGAATTAACGTCAAAATTTAAAGTCTAACTTTAAAATGCATGTTTTTATGTAGCCTTCTCACATTTGTAATACTTTGGTCAGTTAATAACAATAATTTATGTAGTTTTATATTATTTATTTGAATGAATTAAAAGAGCCGTTCCATGTCTATCCTGAATCATTTAACTAGTCGAGGTTGATTATAGGATTTAGAAAGTAATTAGTAATAAGTAATTAAATACTTTTAGGAGAGAGTAATTTGTACAGTAATCTAATTACACTATTGAAGATATAATTAGTAACTAGTAATTAATTACTTTTTTAGAGTAACTTACCCAACACTGGTCCTGGCGCCGGGACTGTAAAAACTGCTAGATCTGCCTACTTTTCGACTCTCTTAGAAGAGAACAAACACAACCCTTGGTATTTATTTGATACAGTGGCTAAATTAACGAGAAATAAAGCTTCAACTTCAGATGTTTACAAACAGCACAGAATTTCTTTACTTGCAAGATTGATACTATTAGAGAGAAAATGATAACCATACAACCATCTCACATCAGATGTCGTGCTATAGACCCCAGAGGAACAATTCAATTAATCCTTTACTATAGGAGAGAAAGAATTGTCTAAACTTTTTAAATCATCAAAATCAACAACATGTATGTTAGACCCTATAACGAATAAGCTACTGAATGATGCTTCTAGAATGAAGAGGTAAATGAAGCAGTAAATGAAGAGGTGTCATATTGATCACAAGTTCAGTATGGAGTACCGCAAGGCTCAGTAATGAAACTTTCCAATTCACAAAATTAACAGAATGCATAGTTGATATAAAATGGATGACTACTATTTTCCTACTATTTAATTCTGAAATAACAGGGATTCTAATTATTGGACCAAAAACCTCTGCATATAGTAACCTACTGTCTAACATTGGATGGCTGCTCTGTCAAGTCTTCGTCGTTAAGAACCAGTGTGCTCTTTGATACCAATCTTCCATTTGAAAGCCACATTTCTAGCATCTGTATTTTTCCATCTTAAAAATACATCTAAATTACGACATTTGCTCTCAACAACAAATGCAGAAAAGTGTGTTCATTACCTCAAGGCTGGATTATTGTAATGCTCTACTGGGTGGTTGCCCTGCATGCTTAATAAACAAACCCCAGCTGGTCCAAAACGCAGCAGCTAGAGTTCTTTCTAGAACCAGGAAGTATGACCATATACTCTGTCAACACTGCATTGGCTCCCTATTAAACATTGCATACATTTTAAAATCTTGCTAATTACTTACAAAGCACTAAATGGTTTAGCTCCTCAGTACTTTTTATAGCCCTTCAAGTCTATTGCGATCTTAAAATTATGGCCAGTTGATAATACCTAGAATATCAAAATCAACTGCAGGCAGTAGATCCTTTTCCTATTTAGCACCTAATCTCTGAACCAGTCTTCTTAGCATTGTTCGGGACACTCTGATAGTTTAAATCTAGATTAAAAACACATCTCTTTAACCTGGCATACACATAACACATTATCAATTTCTATTATTCAAATCAGTTAAATTATTGTTAGGCTGCATAAATTAGGTCAACCGAAACCGAGAACACTTCCTATAACACCATATATACTTGTTACCGTAGTCAGCCGGATCCGGTCCATATCCAGATCAGATGGTGGACCTGCACCTAGACACGACCAAAACGCAGCCTTGAATGTCTACTAGACAATCACAGCCAAGAACCAGACAGGTCCTCTGCACAGACCCTATAACCAGCTTCGTCTCCATACTGGCGTGATGAATCCGATCTTCAATCAAAAGGAACTGGATGAATATTTAAATCTGATTCCTGATCTGATTTCTGACTTGTGATGCAGCCTGAATCATAATCACACCGTGTTTGTTCGTTGGCCAGAGGAGAACTGGTCCCCCGAACTGAGCCTGGTTTCTTCCAAGGTTTTTTTCTCTCCATTCTGTCAGTTTGGGTCCCTTGCCACTGTCGCCTCTGGCATGCTTAGTTGGGGACACTTAATATTCAACAATATTATTGATTTGGAGAACTGAACTGAGCTGGATGATGACATAATTTTTTGCAGAACTAGATGAAATGAACTAATAATTGATGATCTTTACAACGGAACTGAAACAACACTGAACTGACTTCAGCTGAACAACCTGTCATAACAACCTGTTATCACTGCAATGCTGCTTTGAAACAATCTGTTGGTTTAGTGCTTTCTTTAAAAATATTTTTTTAACTAAACAGATTTTTAGAGGTTCAGAATTGAATAAAGAAAAAAGTATTCCTTGAGTGAACTTGTCAATTTCAAAGCAAGTGAGAGGAGAGAACAGGAACAAACAGGAAAGTGTGAGGGAACACAGAGCAGAACCGTGCTGACATTTGACATACATCTTCCTCTGCTGGGCCGTCACACCATTCCTTAAATATTCACGTTCCATCAACATTGACAGACAGGTCAAGGTGAGACAGGATGAGCGTTTGATAAGACTGCCACACTAAAGTTTAACCCAACGTTTGCCTAAAATGATAAGGCATCAGCCAGACTAAGTCTTTTTCCTATTCTTTAAGTTTTTCTCTTTGATTTATGGGGTGGATTTCTAATTTTGAAACTAGGATCAACTCAAATGACCCTTGTGAAAAAGTGCGCTTAACTGTATTGAATGTGCACTTGTAATTTACTTCAAATCTTAAAAGAATATTTTTTTAAAACTGTACTTGTAGATAATGTAATATTAATTAAATTAAAGACAACTCTTAAGTGTACTTAAAGAGTTTTTAAAAAGTGAACTATTGTAATATTGTCAAATTAAAAGTTTTGCTTCAAAATAAGTTTTGCTTCATTTGAAATCATTGCTTTAAATAAATTGTTGTGCTTTTGATGTGTTGACGAACATACTCTTTTTAATTTTAACGTTAGTGTTATTCTATATATTTAAACTAAAGTTAATATATTTAAAATACACTAAATTGCTAATTCATCATTACAAATGTGTAATTACAAAAGTTTCAATAGAAATGGCATAAAAAATTATATTTTTTATATAAAGTATATTTTAGATTACTTAAATGCTTGTAATCGTAATTGCATTGAGCACTCTTTTTAAAAGTGTTGCATGTTGCATTAAAGCAAATTATTCCTGACGCATTAAGATTTCAGAACTTCGTAAACAACATTTGACTTTCCAAAAAGTGCCCACGTCGAACTTTAGCACACTTTGATTTAGGCTAGACTAAATTAAGCCTCTAAAGAGGAAATGAAAGTGCTGGCTTATGTTTAAAGAAGGGAGGATTTCTATTGCACAACTTAGCCAGGACCAGGACCAGGACCTTTTATTTTAAATAATTTAGTTTTATTTGAAATGCACTTTTGGTCAATCGATAAAAGAAATCCAAGCCCTTCATCGAAAACGTCAATCTAGTGAATTTCTACTCTTTCTATATAAGCATTTTCAGGTATTTATTTAATTGTAATCAGCAAGGCCTAGAAATAACTCAGAAAATAGTTCAGTCAAAAATGTAAATTCCATCATTATGTTATTTCAAACCCGTATGGCTTTCTTTCTTAACACAAAAGGTAAATCCTGGCATAATGAAAGTGAATGAGGGCTGGGGCTTCAAAATGACAAAAAGCATCATAAAAGCATAAAAGACTCAAAGACCCAGTTGAAATGATTCAGATCTTTCTGGGTGGCACAGTGGCTGTCACCTTACACACTGTAAAAAAAAGTTGGTGCATAAAATTTTTAAGTACAGTGAACTTGGATGTTTAAGTAATTTCAACTTAAATTACATTAAACTGACTTGTATAACTTAAAAAAGTTGAAAATTGCTTATTTTGATGAGTTAAAGCAATGTAAAAACATACACTATATTGCCAAAAGTTGTGGGACATCTGCCTTTACATCCACATGAACTTTAATGACATCCTATTCTTAGGGTTTAATATGAAGTTGGCCCACCCTTTGCAGCTATAACAGCTTCAACTCTTCTGGGAAGGCTTTCCACAAGGTTTAGGAGTGTGTTTATGGGAATTTTTGACCATTCTTCTAGAAGCGCATTTGTGAGGTCAGGCACTGATGTTGGACGAGAAGGCCTGGCTCGCAGTCTCCGCTCTAATTCATCCCAAAGGTGTTCTATCGGGTTGAGGTCAGGACTCTGTGCAGGCCAGTCAAGTTCTTCCACACCAAAGTCTTTATCCATGTCGCTCATCCATGTCTTTATGGACCTTGCTTTGTGCACTGGTGCACAGTCATGTTGGAACAGGAAGGGGCCAAACTGTTTCCACAAAGTTGGGAGCATGAAATTGTCCAAAATGTCTTGGTATGCTGAAGCATTAAGAGTTCCTTTCACTGGAACTAAGGGGCCAAGCCCAACCCCTGAAAAACAACCCCACACCATAATCCCCCCTCCACCAAACTTTACACTTGGCACAATGCAGTCAGACAAGTACCGTTCTCCTGGCAACCGCCAAACCCAGACTCGTCCATCAGATTGCCAGACAGAGAAGCGTGATTCGTCACTCCAGAGAACGTCTCCACTGCTCTAGAGTTCAGTGGCGGCGTGCTTTACACCACTGCATCCGACGCTTTGCATTACACTTGGTGATGTAAGGCTTGGATGCAGCTGCTCGGCTATGGAAACCCATTCCATGAAGCTCTCTACGCACTGTTATTGCGCTAATCTGAAGACCACACAAAGTTTGGAGGTCCGTAGCTATTGATTTTGCAGAAAGTTGGCGAATTCTGTGCACTGTGCACCTCAGCATGCGCTGAAACCGCTCTGTGATTTTACGTGACCTACCACTTAGTGGCTGAGTTGCTGTTGTTCCCAATTGCTTCCACTTTGTTATAATACCACTAACAGTTGACCATGGAATATTTAGTAGTGAGGAAATTTCACGAATGGACTTATTGCACAGATGGCAACCTATCACGGTACCACGCTTGAATTCACTGAGCTCCTGAGAGCGACCCATTCTTTCACAAATGTTTGTAGAAGCAGTCTGCATGCCTAGGTGCTTGATTTTATACACCTGTGGTCATGGAGGTGATTGGAACAATACTTTTGGCAATATAGTGTATGTTGTCAAAACTTATTGATCACATAATTTTTTACAGTGGTCCTGGTTTGAGTATGAATTGCATGATTCTCCTTTGGTGTTCAACACAAGAAAGAAAGTCATACAGCTTTGAAACGAACATGAGTAAATGATGAATGAATCATTGTTTTTGGTTGAACTGTCACTTTAATTTAAAAAGTCCAAATCTAAGTTAATATCTGGCACTATTTCCAACCCTACCCTCTTTATTGCAAGGCTTCATAGCTATGAACCTTAAATATACACAGTGGTTTATCTATATTGTAGATGAGCAAATGGCACAGGCGGCTACTGTAACCTCACAGGTGGCGCTTCTCCAGATACAAGCAAAACCGCACCTGCATTATTTTCCCAAACCTTTTACTAGTTCGGAGAGCACAATTTAGTCATTTTATCCGACTGCTGAGGGCACATTGTAGCTCTTTGTGAGCAGAAACCGGCGCTGAATTCATTACGGCCAAACATCTGCACTCAATAACACGCTTACTGCTGCATGTATTATGACAGTGTAGCCGAACTGAACGGCATGTCAGCGTCCGTCTTTATTAGCTCAGAAGATGCAGACGATATGCTGCATGTCAACACGGAGACAGAGCATCAGAGCCACGCTATGGATCAAAACACAAGAGCCTCTGTGAGAGAGCTATCCACAATCCTTCTGTTTGATCACTACAATGTGAATGAGGTAACAAATCTTCTCAGGGGATGTTTTCAAGACGTCTTCTGTTGACGTAAGAGCGTCTGAAAAGCATACCGCAAATTCTCGCATCTCACACACCTGGGAGTGTTTACAAACACTGTGCGCACACATGTCCTCTTGTTAACAGGGCCAAATAACGTCTACTTAGACTAACAAAGCAGGGTCTTTACAACATATTTGAATTCTTTAGTACAGCCAAACACGACTGTTTACTTTCCCTGAAAAGAGCTAGAATACCGCCTGTCACGTATACAACAGAAATATGCGCGAACAATGGAGAACGGCCAAAAAGGATGCTGGGAAGTGACCCGCATTCCATCAAGACAGTCAAAAAGAGAGTCCTTTTTCCCGCTTCGCTCCTGATAAGCTTGGGTCAGGCCCCTGTGATCTGGTGTTTACACTGTGGCAAACACTCGAGCCATTTCCCTCTCATTTCCCCTTTCGCTACCCTCTGGAGAGGGAGAGAAAACATTCCTTCATGTTTCCAACTCCAGCTGAGGTGGGTTCAAACTCGGGAAAAGTGATGTAATTTCTCGAAAAATAATGAGGTTAGTGATGTGGACAAGCATTTAACAATGCCACCTGATGGAAAAGACATGTCTCAGTCGGTAGGGTCCGATAACCTTCAAAGGGCGCGGAAAAAATGAGCGAGATCATCGCTCACCTCGTAAATCACTCGAAAACAACACTTAAATAATACGAAAAGTATTTATAATGGCACAAAGGGCACGCAACTCAAAAACAACATTGTGTGATGGTTTTTAATGGAAACCCTACATGGTTACATGAGACTTTAGTTCCTCTGGATAACCACAGGAACAGAGAGATTTATTACCATTCATTAACTACGGGTTGTATTTGTCGACTAAAACATGAAAGGCACAGCGTGTACTACAACAATATTTTTGTTTTCTGTCCCTAAAGTGGAATTTAGGACACGTAGGCCAATTTTCTTAACTTTTGGATGGATTCCTGAATGTATTCGAAACAGGATTGGCGAGCAGAGACGCACATTTTATCAAAAAACACACAGGACGCTCACTCACTTAGACAAAAAATGCGTGGCTGACAAAAGTTTGGGATGAATTGTTAGGTCTAGTCTCATACACCTGTTGCACGTTTTTTTTGAGCATTTAATAAATTGAATCTCACAAAAAATATGCCATATTTCTATGAAAGCTTGCAGTGTAAAAAAAACAAACAAACAAATTAATTGTAAGAGGGGGTGGGGGGGGGGGGGGGGGGAATAAAGAGCCACAATTGTGAGAAGGAAAATTACAATTGTGAAAAATAAAGTCGTAATTGTGTGATATGAAATTTTAAGATCTATGTGAAAATTACAAGAAAAAATGTTGCAATTGTGAGATATAAAGTCAAAATTACGAAAAGTCAAACTACAGTTCCCATTCAGTCAGTCACTTCCGACGCCACGTCGTAGACCGACGAATAGGAATCTCGCTAGCGAGAGCCAATCTACTTCGAGTGTAACTAAACGAGCCAATGCACATTGGCATGCAATGATTGCACCAGCTGCTCATGCCACTCAGCGTGGGTATAAACACAAGACAGCAGCCCCAGCCCGGTACCTGCATTCCACCTCGCTGCCCCACGGCGGGTACACCGGTGGTCCCTTTGGTCCCGTTTGTACGGTCTCTGCGAGCCTGGTTAGCGCTCCCCAGTCCGTCTCGCTGGCTCACTCAGACCATCAGGCTCGGCTATGCGATTCAGTTCGCCCGGCGTCCCCCCAGGTTCATGGGCGTCCGCTTTACTTCGGTGAACGCCGCAGATGCCCATGTCCTACGTGCGGAGATCACAGTCCTACTGGCGAAGGACGCGATAGAGCTGGTCCCTCCAACCGATATGAAGACAGGCTTCTACAGCCCGTACTTCATTGTACCCAAGAAAACCGGTGGGTTACGGCCAATCTTGGACCTGCGAGTTCTGAATCTGAGCCTTCACAAGCTACCATTCAAGATGCTCACGCAGAAACGCATTTTCGAATGCATCCGTCCCCGAGATTGATTTGCAGCGATCGACCTGAAGGACGCGTACTTTCATGTCTCGATTCTTCCTCGACACAGGCCATTCCTGCGCTTTGCGTTCGAGGGTGGAGCATATCAGTACAAAGTCCTGCCCTTCGGGCTGTCCCTGTCCCCCCGTGTCTTCACGAAGGTCGCGGAGTGGGCCCTTGTGCCCATGAGAGAACAGAACGTTCACATTCTCAACTATCTTGATGACTGACTTATCCTAGCACTGTCCAGGGATCAGTTGTGTGAACACAGGGACCTGGTGCTCAGACACCTCAGCCAGTTGGGTCTTCAGGTCAACTGGGAAAAAAGCAAACTCGCCCCCGTGCAGAGGATCTCTTTTCTCGGTATGGAGTTGGATTCGGTCGAACAGATGGCGCGCCTCACAGAGGAGCGCGTCCAGTCGATGCTGAACTGCCTGAACACGTTTCAGGATGGCGGTCCCACTGAAACAATTTCAGAGGCTCCTGGAGCATATGGCGGCCGCGGCGGCAGTAACACCGCTTGGCCTGCTTCATATGAGATCGCTTCAGCATTGGCTTCACGGCTGGGTCCTGAGATGGGCGTGGCAAAGCGGCACTCACCGGGTGAGTATCACACTGGCCTGTCGCCAAACCTTCAGCCCGTGGTCAGACCCCTTGTTCCTTCGGGTCGGGGTGCCCTTGGAACAGGTGTCCAGGCATGCTGTGGTTTTCACGGATGCCTCTGCCATGGGCTGGGGGGCCACGTACAACGGGCATGCAGTGTCAGGGGTTTGGACGGGCCCGCACCTGCATTGGCACATCAACTGCCTCGAGTTGCTAGCAGTACATCTTGCACTGAGCCGCCTCAAAAGGCTGTTACGGAGTAAAGATGTATTGGTCCGCATGGACAACACTGCAACCGTTGCGTACATCAACCGACAAAGTGGTCTGCACTCCCGTCGCATGTCACAACTCGCCCGCCATCTCCTCCTCTGGAGTCAGAAGTGTCTGAGGTCGCTTCGGGCCATTCATGTCTCTGGTGTGCGCAACCGTGTGGCTGATGAGCTGTCACGAGCATGGAGAATGGCGACTCCACCCCCAGGTGGTCCAGCTGATCTGGAGACAGTTCGGGGTGGCACAGGTCGACCTGTTTGCTTCCCCAGAAATGTCCCACTGCCAGTGGTTTTATTCGCTGACCGAGGGCACACTCGGCACGGATGCACTCGCGCACAGCTGGCCCCTAGGGCCTGCGCAAATATGCGTTTCCCCCAGTGAGCCTACTTGCACAGACACTGTGCAAGGTCAGGGAGGACAAGGAGCAGGTCCTGTTGGTGGCGCCGTACTGGCCCAACCGGACTTGGTTCCCAGAGCTTATGCTCTTCGTGACAGCCCCTCCCTGGCCAATTCCTCTGAGGAAGGACCTTCTGACTCAGAGACAGGGCACCCTGTGGCACGCACGTCCAGATCTCTGGAAACTTCATGTCTGTGGAGGTTCTACGTGACTTACCCCAAGAGGTAGTTAACACCATCACTTCGGCACAAGCACCGTCTACGCGACAGGCTTATGCCTCGAAGTGGAACCTGTTCGTCGAGTGGTGTTCTTCTCGCCGAGAAGACCCCCAAAGATGTTCTTCTCGCCAAGAAGACCCCCAAAGATGTTCGATCGCGTCTTTCCTTCCTGCAACAGGGGTTGGAGCATAGGCTGTCGCCCCCTACCCTCAAAGTGTATGTTGCTGCAATATCCACCTATCACGATCACGTAGAAGGTAAATCGGTTGGGAAGCATGACCTGGTCGTCAGGTTCCTCAGGGGGGCGAGACGGTTAAATCCTCCTCGACCTCCCTCTATACCCTCTTGGGATCTTGCTCTGGTGCTTTTGAGCACTTCAGAATGCCCCATTTGAGCCTTTGCAGTCGGCAGAGCTAAAGATTCTGTCTATGAAGACTTTGCTGTTGGCTGCACTGGCCTCCATCAAGAGGGTAGGAGACCTGCAGGCATTTTCGGTCGACGAATCGTGCCTAGAGTTCAGGCCGGGTGACACCCACGTGGTACTGAGACCGCTATGGCTATGTGCCCAAGGTTCCTACCACTCCCTTCAGGGACCAGGTGAAGCTGCAAGCGCTGCCCTTGGAGGAGGCAGACCCAGCCCTAGCTTTGCTCTGTCCCGTCCGCGCTCTGCGGATCTACGTGGATAGAACGCAAGATCAGCTCCTACGGAAGCCCGTGTCTTTCCCTTGTGAGAGCCCCCCCTTCAGTGGGGCTGGAGCCCCCTCTCTGTTGCAGGCTGCGGCTCAGCATTGTACTCCACATAACTCCTTCAGGGTACGATGTGGGTTCCGCAGCGTTCCCTTCCACTAGGGCACGCTTTCCCAGTTATCCAATAGTCACTGAGCGGGTCATGCGGAACAGCAGTGATGGACTCTGTGTGAGCCCCGTCTCATCAGGTAAGAGAGCTCAGGAGGCTCACACGGGGCAGTGGAAGGGGGCAGAGGCCATGGCACTTTGGTAGGGATTCCTATTCGGTCTCGGTTACGTATGTAACCCTCGTTCCCTGAAGGTGGGAATAGAGATGCCAAAAACAAGAAGCAAAAAACTAATTTGATGCAAGCACCTGTGCCTCATTTATACCCACACTGAGTGGCATGAGCAGCTGGTGCAATCATTGCATGCCAATGTGCATTGGCTCGTTTAGTTACACTCAAAGTAGATTGGCTCTCGCTAGTGAGATTCCTATTCGTCGGTCTCCGACGTGGCGTCTCCGTTCCCTCCTTCAGGGAACGAGGGTTACATACGTAACCCGAGACGTTATCATAATTGTGTGATATGACGTTGTAATTGTGAGATGTAAAGTCAAAATTACGAGAAGTCAAGCTACAATTATTAAAAATTAAGTCGTAATTGTGTGATATGAAGTTGTAATTGTAAGATATAAAGTCAAAATTACAATAAAAGTGTTGTAATTGTGAGATATTAAGTCAAAATTACAAGAAGTCAAGCTACAATTGTGAAAAATAAAGTCGTAATTGTGTGATATGACAAGAAAAATGTTCCAATTGTCAAAATGACGAGAAGTCAGGTTATAATTGTTAAAAATTAAGTCGTAATTGTGTGATATGAAGTTGTAACTGTAAGATATAAAGTCAAAATTACAAGAAAAATGTTGCAATTGTGAGATATAAAGTCAAAATTACAAGTCAAGATACAACTGTGAAAAATAAAGTCGTAATTGTGTGATATGAAGTTGTAATTGTAAGATATAAAGTCAAAATTACGAGAAGTCAAGCTACAATTATTAAAAATTAAGTCGTAATTGTGTGATATGAAGTTGTAATTGTAAGATATAAAGTCAAAATTACAATAAAAATTTTGCAATTGTGAGATATAAAGTCAAAATTACAAGTCAAGATACAATTGTGAAAAATAAAGTCGTAATTGTGTGATATGAAGTTGTAATTGTAAGATATAGTCAAAATTATGAGGTCAAGCTACAATTACTAAAAATGAAGTCATAATTGTGTGATATGAAGTTGTAACTGTAAGACATCAAGTCAAAATTATAAAAAAAGTAACAATTACACAAAATAAAGTTACAATAAATAGTCACAATTATCTTTTTATTCTTTACTCTAGAAATGTGCTTCCATGCTGTACATTTCACCTAAAAAAAATTATTAAAAAAAGAAAATTATACTTTGCATAAAAATAAGCCTGTTTTTATTAAGATTTTTTTGCATTGTGACTTTATTTTCATAAGGAATTCTACTGTAATGCATCTGGACATAAAATTGTCATTAGAGTCTCATTAGTGTACAATGCAACTTTTTAAAAAATTAAAATAAATTATTTTTATTTAAATCAGCAGAAATTAATTTCAAAATCTTTTTTGCATTATATTAATGATCAATCAGGATTATATTTTAGTTTATCTTGATGAAATGTGTGCAAGTTCTTGACAGGTGTCGTGAGATTCCCCCCAAATAAGATGCTGCTAACAATAAAAATGTCACGTGAAGATCGTCTCCTCAGAAAAGGGAGGGCTCCTAAGCCTAGTCTAAAGAAACCAGGACCAAAGACAGGATTACTTAGTCTCTGTTCTCAGGTTTTCAGTTTTTCTGCATTTTTCCCTTTCCTCCAGCTTTTGTCTCCTTTTCAGCCGGCTGGATTGTGTGTCAGACAATGAAACAAGGAAGAAAAAAGTGGTCAAAGGTCACTCATTTAGGAAACTCAAGTCTTCAAAGCATGCCTTCCCATTTAAAGGGACGAATGGAGATTTGGAGAGCCCACCGCAGACTTTGCCCTCTCTGAAACAGACTGACTGATGTCATAGGTCACATTCCAGTGCAGAACTAGGCCAGTGGCCTGTATGATAGCAGGTTGCTGATTCATCATTGAGGATTGGATGGGGGAGGGGGGTTGAATGGCACTTTATATCATTAATTCATTATTTTCCACGGTGCAGTTTGCATTTCTTTCACTGGGCCAGGACACTTTCAATCTATCCCTTCTTTAATCTCCTCTCTTGATTTGGAGTGGCACAGAGCTGTCTTTGTTGGCTGAAATATCCAAGCCCTGGCATGCTTGCCAAGAGGCAAGACTGGCAAGGTTGTGCAATAACAGAGCGATTGAATTATGACCTCTTAACAGGGGTAATGGGCCTTCAATTGTCAGCACAGGGGGGCGAGAAAGATTTCAGTCAAGACCAGCAACAGGAAAACAAATGGTTTTATCACTGGAATAATGGAGCGGAAAACCAGAATCATGATATCACTTTGGGGAACTCCATCATAAAATATTTTATAAGGTTTCTGACATCCATTACACATCCTCACATGGTTTCAATCCTACTTATTCTGTAGAACATAAACAGGGTAAAAGCCATAGCCTTGTGCCTGATATATGGTGCAGCTCTGACCCAGGTTTGAGTCTCGTCTTCCTATATTGTCCAATCAAAAAGGTGAGAAAGCTCCAACTCACAAAAAAGGATAATGTCCTGGCTTCTAAGCTTTATACCGTTCATACCAAGTTTGGGGTCAGTAAGATTTTTTTTATGTTTTTGAAAGAAGTGTCTTATGCTCACTAAGCCTGCAATTATTTGATCAAAAATACAGTAAAAACAGCAATATTGTGAAATATTATTACAATTTAAAATAACAGTTTTATATTTGAATATATTAAAAAATTGTTTTTATTCCTGTGATGCCAAAGCTGAATTTTCAGCATCATTACTCCAATTTTCAGTGTCACATGATCCTTCAGAAATCATTCTATTATGATTTGCTGCTCAAGAAACATTTACGATTATTATTATCAATGTTTTTCTGCTTAGTATTTTTGGGGAAACTGTGATACTTTTTTTTCAATATTCTTTGATTAATAGAAATTTAAAAAGAACAGCATTAATTTGAAATAAAAATAAGAACTATGACGGAATCCAGTCATAAAAAATGAATTTATTGTATAACGCGGAATTTCACGGAATTTGTCAAATTTTAGATGAATAAATAAAAAGCAGGTCAGTACACTTATAATCGTGATATAGACTAGTGTCTGTGAATATTAAACAGCAAAAAGACTGTACAAATCCTCTGTGTGTGTCTCCGGTTTCATTTACCACAGTCACTTTCATTTAGTCACTTCATGAGCATTTTAGGGCCCTATTTTAACGATCTGAGCGCATGGTCTGAAGCTCATGGCGCAGGTGCACTTAGGGCGTGTCCGAATCCACTTTTGCTAGTTTAACGACTGAAAAAACGGTTGGCTTTGGTGTACAAAAGGGTTGTACCTAGTCTCTTGAGTCATGGGTGTGTTCTGGGCGTAATGTGCAATAAACCAAAGTCTCCCATTCCCTTTAAAAGCCAGTTCCCCTTGCATATATACATGGTGGAATTTGCGAGTGGAAAGACTGAATGCTTCTCCAGAGAGGCCTCCTTTTATTTGTAATATTTAAAAATGTTTGTGTGTTGCTGCGTCATCACAACTTTGGCAACAAGCAGAGTGTACGCACGTTGTGCACTCGCCTATAGGCGCATATTACTAACACGCCCTTTAAATAACACAAAAAATACTGCGCTATTGACTTTAGACCAGGTTTTTGTTGGTCAATTGCACAGTTGTTTCAAATAGTAATGCGCCAACAATGGGCCTGAACACACCTCGTTTTCAGACCAGCACACCCACGTGGGACGTGAAAATGATAACTGCGTCGGGCTGAAACTAGCAAAAAACACTTGCCTGGCATTGCATTGCACTGAGTGTATGATAGGGCCCTTACTGTTTTATTTGAGAAAAACTATTGTCATATCATAAATACATAGACACTCAAAGGTGACTAAGAAAATATACATTACACAAAATTGTTAGAAACAGAAATTAACCCAAACAAACCCAAATTTAACCATGTCAATAGTTAGACCTGTGTATTTGCATACCTCCGCGCACCCTGCTCATGAGACATCACGTCATCAGCAAGTTCACACTGTTAAGGCCCGATATACTCACGGTAAAGTTCTTTTTTGTTTTTCGTTTAGGGGTAAAACGAAGTTCAAAATACGTGAGCCTCGATATATACTGTTAGCGAGCATCCCAACGCCACCCACTTTGCTGAGAGCAGCGTTTAAATGAATATGTAAATATGTGCTGCACGCTTTCCTCTCAATGATAAAATAAACACACAACAAATTTGAGAAAACAAGCATTTTTTAATAAAGCATAAGAAAAGCATCTGATCAAAGAAACGTGAATGTTTGCACGAGCTCTGCAATTCGGCACTCTGGTAAAGTCATGTCACATTATTTATATAGCATTTTATACAATAGATTGCTAAAAATCAAGCAGCATTACTGTATTAAACATGACAAAACAGTGTCAGATGTCTTGTTTCATCAAAAGTACAAATACATTTTCTACTATAAAGCAGCTCTCCAGTGTGTTCATGTTTTTACTCATGGACGTCTGACCTCAAGGGACTCAACAGGAGCAATGAACTCGAAGTTCATTTTGGCCTGATTTTGTTTGAAATGACGTCACATCAGTTCGTTCTTCGATTTTGCTTGAAGTACACTATATTGCCTAAAGTTTTGGGATGCCTGCCTTTACATGCACATTAACTTTAATGAAATCCCATTCTTAATCCGTAGGGTTTAATACGGAGTTGGTCCACCCTTTGCAGCTATAACAGCTTCAACTCTTCTGAGAAGGCTTTCCACAAGGTTTAGGAGTGTGTTTATGAGAATTTTTGACCATTCTTCTAGAAGCGCATTTGTGAGGTCAGGCACTGATGTTGGACGAGAAGGCCTGGCTCGCAATCTCCGCTCTAATTCATCCCAAAGGTGTTCTATCGGGTTGAGGTCAGGACTCTGTGCAGGCCAGTCAAGTTCCTCCACACCAAACTTGCTCATTCATGTCTTTATGGACCCTCCAGTCATGTTGGAACAGGAAGGGGCCATCCCCAAACTGTTCCCACAAATTTGGGAGCATGAAATTGTCCAAAATGTCTTGGTATGCTGAAGCATTAAGAGTTCCTTTCACTGGAACTAAGGGACCAAGCACAACCCCTGAGAAAAAACCCCACACCATAATCCCCCCTCCACCAAACTTTACACTTGGCACAATGCAGTCAGGCAACCGTCAAACCCAGACTGTCCATCGGATTGCCAGACAGAGAAGTGTGATTGGTCACTCCAGAGAACACGTCTCCACTGCTCTAGAGTCCAGTGGTGGCGTGCTTTACACCACTGCATCAGACGCTTTGCATTGCACTTGGTGATGTAAGGCTTGGATGCAGCTGCTCGGCAATGGAAACCCATTCCATGAAGCTCTCTACACACTGTTCTTGAGCAAATCTGACGGCCACATGAAGTTTGGAGGTCTGTAGCTATTGACTCTGCAGAAAGTTGGCGACTTCTGTGCACTGTGCGCCTCAGCATGCACTGACCCCGCTCTGTGATTTTACGTGGCCTACCACTTAGTGGCTGAGTTGCTGTTGTTCCCAATTGCTTCCACTTTGTTATAATACCACTAACAGTTGACCGTGGAATATTTAGTAGTGAGGAAATTTCACGAATGGACTTATTGCACAGGTGGCAACCTATCACGGTACCACGCTTGAATTCACTGAGCTCCTGAGAGCGACCCATTCTTTCACAAATGTTTGTAGAAGCAGTCTGCGTGCTTGATTTTATACACCTGTGGCCATGGATGTGATGGGAACACCTGATTTCAATGATTTGGAGGGGTGTCCCAACACTTTTGGCAATATAGTGTATATCAGGGTCTTAAGAGTCAACAGGCGAGAATGGCAGACAATGGCACACAAACAGCAGCCACCTTTTACAGTTCCTCTTGTTTAATCAAGAAATGTTAAATCACAATTAAGAGAAAGAACAAAATTGACCTGTAGGTGCCACAGTCCTTCAGACCAACTGAAATCGGTTCCCACATTTGAACTGTATGTATGTATGACTTAAAAAACTAAGCTACATTTGTTTCTGAGAACACTGTGGAAACCTCAAATATTTACTTAAAGCATCTGATAACAGCTAAACACTGACAATATGAATAATGAATCTTAGAGCTGACTTTAAATGCTGTGTTTGTGCCAGTTAGAGATATGCTAGAATGGTTTGGAGCTCATCTGCTCCACCCATGATATTAACATGTTTCTCTTGGCACCTGTCGAAAACTACATTTACGAAACGAACACTATTAATAAAACGAGAATTCTCCTCATATTTTCTCTGATCCTCTATGCTATCCCCTGTTGTTTCCCCTTCATTTCCTTCACATTCTTTAATTGGATGATGTTCTGAATTCCAGATTTCGAAACGGTGCCTGATGCTGGCATTACTGGAACTTCTGGCCGCTCAGGAATGTGGAGTCGAGCGTTTCGAGAAAGTGATGTGCAAAAGCAAGCCATCCTTATCCGTGCACTCTTGGAAAGGAAAACACGGAAAACTGATAGGACTCCTGAGAATGTGAGGATATTCGCTGAGTAATATGTTTTTCTTCTTGGCTACCACTGATTGTTTTCACAGAAGGGCCAACATTTTTTCAGCATGCCTGATATTATTATTTATATTTTTTTTTTGGCTAACGTTAAAATGTAATGTTTTTATAGAAATAGTTGTGCATTATGGATGGATTTTACTTGTTTTGAACATCATAATTTGTGGGGGGCAAATTTTCTAAATGCACGAAATCATCCTTTTTTCTGGCTCTGTTACTGGAATTTACGTCACAACTAAATATTTTCAAGACAAATTAAAGTAAGAATAAAAAAACACACACATATATTCACAACTACAT